>QVOB01006668.1:0-17189 GCA_014839585.1 Pseudomyrmex concolor
TGTGTAAAAGTATGTAAAAATATTGTAAAATATTTTTAATAAATTTTAAATATTTTACAATATTTTTACATGCTTTTACACAAAGATCTATTATTTTGTATATCATTTTGTATCATTAAAATAATAATATATCGTGTGTTCAAAAGAATAAAAATTTTATTGCGTAATTTTAATTATTCGACAATAGCGCGTTCATTCGACACACACACAATGTCTACTCTCGCGAAAAACGACCTTCTCTTTTTCTCGCGTCGCCGAGTGCACCGGTCGCGGAACAAAACAGCAGAATGAAACTTCCGTCGCGTAAAAGTGTATAGTATAAAGGGTAAGGTTACCACGGATGTGATAGATTAAGATGGTAAAACGGGGTTATGCGCGCTGGATAGACGAAGAGACAGGCTATTGTTCTCACCACTTGACACAATCAAACAGTCAATCAAGATTGCGTAACATGCATACATCTACCCTGACGCGCATGTTGTCCCAATCCCGTTCAAGATGCACAGACGTTGTATTTGCTAAATACACACGTTTTCTACTTGAGTAAAATTTAATTTTCAACACAACATTTTTTCATACGTAAAACTAGGCCGTTAATGTAAAAATATACCAATACATATAATCATGTTATTTTTTCCGCAGCCTACACGACCTTCTATTTAAATTCGTGTTTGCCTTTTACATTTTTATGTTTTATATTTATCTAATATCGAAGTGTTAGACTTTTACTGGATTAGATAAGTTTTTATATATTATTTTAATATTATTGCAGCCTTGCGACGTAGAAACTTTTTCTTCATTATTTTTCAATAATTTTGGTTGGGCAAATGTGAAAGTCCATTAAAAAGTATACGTTCACGGAGAAGTGTTCAAGGACGGTTCCAAATTACGGACATTTATCTTTGATTTTGTACATATTTTATTTTATTTTATTTATTTATTTTTGTTTTTGTTTTATTATCGTATCTCCTAATTTTCAACTTCACTTACTTCCCAGTGAAAGTACACAAATAGTCGTATGTATGTCATTGATGTCATGTAGTTAGAAAACAAGCAACACTCCAACATAATGATTGCAACATAATGGTTACGCACAAGATGACTTTTAATTTATCCTTATGGCATTTAATAACTTTAAAAAGAATCAAAGTGATATCTCCTTGGAAAAGTTACTTATAGTTGCAGCGGAGAATAGAAAATGTGAAAAAAAAAGATCATTTTTATACTTCTGTGAATAAGCAGAAGGTAGTGCTGCTTTTATAATTCTTGTTGCGTGTATTATAGCAATTCCGATTTAAAACAAATTTATATTTAATTCTTTTTATGTGTAAGTAGTTGTTTTTAAGTAGTTGTTATTCCATATGCGACAATAGATAGATAGTGTAGATGTTATGATCAAAGCTCGAAGCATGAGGGCTCCTAGAATTGATTGGTCAATGCACGGAACAACGGTTAAATCCCGAATTGACTTTTGAGACGTATAAAATATTTCCTTTGTATCACATACTATCGTACACGTGTGTGCACCCCTTCCCCGTAAAAACCTAACCCAACCTAATCTATAACATGTCACTGCGATAATAGAGTACATTAAAAAGTATGTTAATATAAACATTAAACTCTCGCTGAGAATACTGTCTGTTATAAATAAAACACATATACATTCTAGAATATTAAATACTCACAAGACATGAATAATATGAATAATAAATTTGCAACTTAACTTGATTAAATTTTTTTTATTTCTAATAATTTTTCAATCTTTAGATGTTTACGCATATTGATAAGTAGTAAGCCTTGAGTGTACATTATATCGAAGCATTTACTCAGGAAGAATCAAATAAATAAACTTTAGTTATTAAATATAACTTTAGTTATTAAATAAATTTAGTTAATAAATTATTAATTATTTAATAGTTTTAATGCACATGTTATGTTTTTTACTATATACGTTCTATCAAACTAAGTTTTGCTACAGTGAGATTTAATGGAATATGATCGCACGAAATTATACGATAATTTATATGTAGAATAGACACACGTGTTACATTCAGTAACACATGCGTGTCATTAAAATATAACGCGTGTGCGTTTTTTTTGTTTTTTGTTTTTTGCGAGAATGTATTCTCGTTATTCGCAAAATGAGCGCAATATAGGACGTTCGCGTACTCCGAGAATTGACATGTGTCATTGGAAAAGACACATGTCGTTGAGACTGCTCTAAGAAGAAGCTGTTACGTCGGGATTTCCTTAGCTTTGTGTGTCTAATGTGACTCATAAATAATGTGTGTGTTGATAAGTTACCTCAGTTACAAGTCGCTCTTGTTTATTTTAGCACAAAATAACTGATATACAAATTTAATTTTATTAGAAAATAAATTATTAAATACTTTTTTGATAAAAATGCATAAAAATGTGTGTAATTTTATTTATATGTGATGTAAACTACATTTTTTCATATCCTAAACTTTGTTTTCCTATTGTTTATGCAAAATACATCTGGTAGATAAAATAAATTTAATGTGTATTTTTAGCAACATATATTTTATTTTTACTATAGAGAAAATCTATAATATTAAATCTTCAGATTTTTTTACTGTTTAATTCACATGTATATATACATTTTTATTGATTGCATCTATTGCGGTAATAAGAAAATTGCGGCACAATAGGAAAATAGACATCTCGTTATCTCGGATTCTCCCCTTTTCATTGCATTAGCACGAGCTTACGAACTAAATGACTAACACAACGTTGCAGTGAAATGCGAAATTGACGTAATATTCCGAGTAACGAGCGAGTATCTGACAACATACGTATTCTTGAGAAATGGAACTTTTCCTTTTTTTTTTTTATAAGGAAGTTGCGGGTTTTAAACCTCGGGAAAACCAGCGTTCTTATGATATTTAATCGTTAAATATATTTATAACTAGACAAATAGATCACAGATGAAAAAAAAACACGACTTTCCGCGTGCGAACTGAACAAAATGAAAAGATTGCGTATGTGTACACGCAAAATTATTTTATATACACGTAAGAGTACTGACACTAACAGACTTATATAATCTAATATTAGTCTTTAATATGAGAGTTTATTCAATTTCTTATAGAAACACAGATAATATATTCAATGCTTTTTATTGTTATTTTTATCGCTTTTTATTGTGTTCTCTATTGCGTATATTAATTTAAATATGTTGTAATCGTCATAGATACCTGTACAGTCTTTATAGGAAAACTGCGTTCCGGAAACTTGAATCATTCAGGAAGATTCCTCTCATTAAAACTCAATCTGGAAGTTCCACTATTGTGACAGACACAAGTGGAATGCGCTCGTGTATGTGTGTGTGTGTGTGTGTGTGTGTCCTTTCATATCTACGCATTTGATTGAAACCGGTCGGATCTGATATTTAAGATCTTATTTCTACACATATATATGCTCTGTATGTATGTGTGTACACACATATAAGTAAAATACTATTTTGCAAAAACAAACTAATCGGCTATAAATATCGCTCTCAGATGATATTCGCGCTATGTCATATTGTTCTTCAAAAACTCGCGCTTTACTTTTTTATGTCGGCAACACTACGTGTTGTATTTCTTTCGCATTGCACGAATAGTTTCTCGATGTCAATACACTTTTTTTCTCATAAATAAAATATATATTGTGCGTCTTGTTGTCGACCGGAAAAAAAGAAACAATTCTGATATATGAAAAAAGTTAAGTGTCCAATTATGAAACGTTTCTGTATATCATTTGATATGATTGCATTTTCTGAAAATAATACATGTATGTAATTACAAACCATAGTAGCATCTAAGATTCCTTATCTTCTTCAGACAGATTCGAATTACAAATTCAAAATACGCTCGCTGATCTCGAGACTTCGCATACAACAAGAATCAAATGCGAAACATAATGCAAACGTATCGTTCACACTTGTCGCGCGAAAACTAATTGTAAATTAGAAATAGAACAACTTGGATTTCAAAGTAGAAATTTTTAAGTGATTCGAAGGAATATTTTTTCAAAGAGTAATCGGTAGTTTCTCCGACGGCAACGTAATCAATCGATATAAATTTTCGTTTCTGACGCGTTGGTCAATCTCTCGGAATATTTTTGAAAATATCGCGAAATACAATTTGTCATAGTGTTTAAAAACTTAAGTGATAGGTGACACACTCCACTAGCCGTTCGCGAATGACGCGGACGTTACGCGAAAAATATTGTAGATCGCACGCTTACGAACGTGCATATGTATGATTCAAAAGAACCTGACGGGGGCATATTTAACCGACGATCAACAGAACAGCGCGAAGAGAGTCGGTAGAACGGTAGCAGTATATGAAGAACGAACAAACACAATTCAGTTTCGTAACTGTCTCTATATAAAAGTACGGGTCATATTAACTGGATGAAGCATTCTTTCTCGGTCAGTCCGCCGACAATATCAAACGCTACAGTGCATGAAAAACTCTACGCTTGACCTGAAGCGCGTTACGAAAGAGAATTGAGAAATATTTAAAATAAAACCGGAAAGAAACAAGTAGTCGAGTGAGAAACAACTTCAGGAGAAGAAGACCAGTTACAAAGAAACGAAGAAAACAAATAGCGATAGACGCGCGGCTCTTGTGAAATTCTCAAGTTAGTATCCCACCACATCGAGGAAACGAAAAGCAAAATATACATATATACAAAGTGAAAGGGAAGACCTATACCAAAGAATTTCGACAGTCGTTGGCACAGCGCGAAAGAACGTTGAAGTGCGATCGTCGTTGGAGTTCGTGTCAAAACGTGGAAGATAAAGAACGAAGTGTGAGTGTTTGAGATACCACGAAATACAATGTCGAAAGTTATTTGTGGATAATTGTTGCGATGTGTTACTAATTTTAATTGATAAGAAATATATATATTTTTTTATTTTAAATGCAGTGACTGCATTATATTGTAAAAAAATCACAAGTGCAAGTGTTCATGTCACGTAAAAAACTCACTGTTTATCGATAAGCACACAATTTGGAATAATTATCCGAAAAATTATCTACAAGCGAAGATTTTATTCTTGTAATAAAATATGGATCGTGTAGTGTAGTGTAGTGCGACAAAAACAATTTATAGCCACTTCAAAACTTGCGAAATACACTTCTGCAATTCCACGCACAGAAGACACATTAATGTATTTTTATCGTGTCAAAAATAAGTTTAAAAACTCGTTTGCCCGCGTATTTTCTACACTTTACAAAATTTATTATATGTTACGCGCAAATATAATTGTTTAAATCTAAAGAATTTAAATTATTTAAATTTAGAGAATAAAGAGAAAACAATTTTTTTGCCTTTGGCAAAATTTGACAATATTTCAAAGATTAGTTTTGCGCAAGCAAACAATATATTTTTTTTTACAAAAAGATCAACGTGGCGTTTTTTCAGATACGAAGTTCACTTTCGCAAATTTGTTACGTTACTTATGTAGAAATAACTTTTCCTATCGAATTTATATTTTTGATGGCAACTATTTAGACAGCTAATATATTTAATAAATAATTTAATACATTAATCACGCGGAACTTTTCAATCTTTTGTAAAGTAATATCACAAGTTTTAATAATTTTACTTGAAACTTGTATTTTAGCTCTTTACTGACGAGACAATAAATATAACAGAGCTGGTTCGAACATTTGAAAATGGGTACTTTACAACAACAATCAATCTTAAAAGGTCGGCAGACGGAAGAAGATGGGAAGAAAGATTTAGTGCACGAATTGTTTAGTCGTGCAGCGACGGTTCATTTGAATCAAACCGCAATATATTACGAAGGTAAAGTTTTTCTCTTTTCGACGAGAAAAGAACAGAAACAATATCGGAAATATGATTAGGATGTACGTTTTATGTTCTACAATAATTATCGTTTTCTTTATGATTTGAGAAATACTTCAGCTAGTGCTTTCATAAATATCTTCCTTATAATTAAGATTAATGTCTATAATCTGAGTTTACATACTTCATTCTCTTTCTCATTCTCTATCAATAGAAGTAATAAAAAATAACTAGCTGACATGTTACATGATGCGAAGGTCATATCGACAAAATTCGTATTCATATGTTATCAAAATCTCTCTCGCACAGATGACGCAAACCAAACGCACGTGCTATCTTACAAAGAGCTGGACAGCCTTACCAATCAGTTGGCACGAGTTCTACAAAGATACGAAAACAATGTAGATTCTCAATCGCTGGTGGCCGTCTGTATGAAACCGTCACATCGTCTTCCAACCGCATTGCTCGCCACACTAAAAGCAGGCATGGCTTATTTACCTTTGGACGCGGAATTCCCGATGTCCAGGGTAAAACACATTCTCGAAGAAGCGCAGCCGTTAATAGTTTTGGTCGAAGAAGGAGGTAAACGTCATGTCTTACGTGTCTAACAAAATACTTAAATAAAGAATTATTTAAAACAAATATTTAACTATAAAAGACATAAATAACGTTCAAGTAACATCACATTTCCGCTTTCAGCGGATTTGTCAATTTACGAGGGATCATTGGTCGTGACGTACGAACAACTTTTGAACGAAGCCAAACAGGAAAAAGAAGACGCATTAAGCGTTAAAAAAATTATTAATCAACTCGCTATTGTTCTTTACACTTCCGGAAGTACAGGCGTTCCCAAAGGTAATGCCTCGCATATTTCATGCTAATTCTATGTCGATACACTGTATCGTAAAAAACCAATTATTTTATGCGAGTGTTATTGCGTGATTTGTTCTATTCTCTATGTGCAAAATATATTCAAGCGCGAAAATTAAAAATTAACTGCCTACATCACAGGCGTAGAAATTATCAATTACATTATTTCTATATTATTTATAAATTATTACATATTTTGCTTAATTGCAATGTTTCTTTGCAATCCTTTTTTTTTTTGGTTCTCATTAGCGATAATTTTTCTAGTTATCATAAGTTTTCTACGTGCGTAATTCTTGTATGTTCAGTTATACTGTCTAAAGTATCGTACCTATATATAGTACACTTATAGATGTTAATTATCATATAATTGCTGCAGGCTGTACGCGACCTCGCATTGTAACTACGCTACACATCAGACGATAAATAAACACCCATTGTTTTGCTGTAAAAGTTGCAATTATATTTCCAATCGCGAGCAGTTCAGGAATATGTAACGTTTCAGCTAATATTTTAAGCAGAAAAAAATTTATATTTCTATGTGTGATGTATACGTATCTTTTGAAAAGGTGTGCTTATACCGCATGCTACTCTACTGAATCGCTTGCAATGGCAGTGGAGAGAACTTCCGTACGCCAATGACGAGGAGAGATGCGTCTTCAAAACCTCTCTCACATTCGTGGATAGTGTTCCGGAAGTGTGGGGACCGCTTTTGCAAGGCTGTACCTTAGTGGTCGTGCCAAAAAGCGTGACGAAAGATCCGGAGAGATTCGTACCGTTGTTGGAAAAACATCAGGTGCGTTTAAACAACTTTTATCTAATGTTTTATCGATTTAATTAGTGCGCGCGCACACGCGTAAAAAGTTAAATAAGTCTCACATTTTGATCAAATCTGAATAATAAATAAAATTTTCTAAGAAATTATGTGTGAATATATTTGAAAAAATATTGTCTCTATTATGTTTCAGATACAACGCTTAGTCCTTGTGCCATCGTTGCTGCATTCATTGCTCATGTATCTAGATCTGCAAGTAAGTTTACATGTATACGTACTGTAAGTAGATATACATAGTATAACGACATAAATACATTATGGAAATTTTCTTAAATTCCTGAGATTCATTCCGAGATAAGTTCTAAAAAAAAATATTGCAGCCTCGATATTTTTGATGTTAGTATTTTTGTCTCAAAGTAATCAGAAATTCGCGTTGAGCGTTAACACAGTAACGAGACACTCTATATACGTATTCCATTTATTTTTCTCCTTGGTTGTACGACAGATAAACCTAACATTATTCTGTTAGATTGTAGTCGTATGCATTTCTTAGAAAATTGATTTTATCACAATTTTATGCAAAAGATTTAGAACCTTGTTTTTTTTTTTTATGCTTCTATCCATTAAAGTAAGTAGGGTTTTTATAACGCAACATACAATCTGCATATAAAATATGCATATGAAATATACAATATGCGGTATATAATCTACAGAGAGAGAAAAAGAGAAAGAGAGAGCAGAAACACACTCGCTTCTTTTCTCAATGCTCGCAAATTGTGCGTATCTTAGCTTGCATTTTTAATGAGATGTCAGTTTGAAAAGATTTAACATTTATCCGCGCTCTTAATCACGCAATTAAAACCACGTGCGCTGAATGTTCGAATTGAATGTTACAATCTGTATATTTACATATCTCTCAGATACGTTCCCCACAATATATTCAGTTTGTCTTCTAAATCATGTACAACTTGTACGGTTCGTTTACGATTTATTACATACATCGAATTAAATCGCATCAAATGAAAAGAGAAAAATCGATGCTTATGATAACGTTACTTTTCATTTGGTGCAGTAGATACGGAGAACTTTGGATCCTCCGAAACAATTTACGGATCTTCATCATGTCAATATCTGAGATTTCTCATATAGCTCAATAATTTATTATAGAAAGAGATAATTTATTAGAAAAATGTTCGCTCTTTACGATCCGCCCATACATTGCGCTCGTTGCGTCCGTATTAAAATGTAGGCGTATCAATTACCGCAATCCCAGGTCATTTTAATTAGTGCAAATAGAATTATTGATTACCATAATATGCCACCTGTTATACTTGTATTTTAATACACGGTCCGTTGCGCACAGCATAACAGCAATGTCCTAAGCCGTTTAAAGCTCTGGATTTGTTCCGGCGAAACCTTGTCGGTCGCGTTGGCCGATCAATTTTTTGCTCGGTTCAGCAACGAGGACAAGATATTGGCCAATTTCTATGGCAGCACAGAAGTTATGGGTGACGTCACGTACCACCTTCTAAGTAACCGAGCGCAATTGCAAGGATTAGAAAAAGTACCAATCGGTAAGAAACAAGCGTGTGAAAAACATTGTCGATGAAATCAGCAACGTAGAAGCCGCGATTAATTGTAGTCTGTCAACAATTAAATCGCTCGATCTGATTTTTGTACAGGAAAGCCAATTGACAACTGTATAATTTATCTCGTGAACACGGACATGCGATTAGTGCCCCAGGGAGAAGTCGGAGAATTGATCGTAGCGGGAAGAAACCTTGCCGCGGGTTATATACGGGGACGAGACTCACATAAATTTTTGGTCAATCCACACGCCATCGATCCAGGTGAGAGGAAAAAATATCGCGCGACACACACCGTGTCCTTCGCAGGATTTACCGTGACGAATGTTACAACACGCGTGCCTGATTTGTTCGTAGATTATTCGAAGATATTTCGTACGGGTGACTACGCTAAAATAATCAAGGGCTCTGTAATTTACGAAGGACGGGTGGATTCGCAGATTAAAATCAGAGGTCACCGTGTCGATCTCACGGAAGTCGAGAAGATAATCGCCCGTACACCTGACGTCGAAAAAGTTGTCGTTCTTTGTCACAAACCCGGCGAACTGTCGCAGGTAAGAAAGCATTAAAAAAAAAAAAAACTGCTCGACACATCGACAGAATAAGATTAAACATTTCTGCATTTCTAGACGCTGGTAGCTTTCGTCACCACCACCACAAGCGATAAATCCAAATTGGAGATCGAGGCTTTTCTTCAGAAAACAGTACCGCCGTACTTGTTACCGCGAATTGTTATCGTTGATCACATACCTCTTTTAACTAACGGAAAAACGGATCGGCAGACACTGCTACAGCAATACGAGTTATCGTGCACTAATGACGGTACGTCGAATTGCTAAAATAAAAAAAATAAAGTTAAGACACACACAATACACGCTTGATGAACACGGTCATGATCTGAATATTGTGACCAAGAACTGATTTTATGAGAGTTTTTGTTTCTCTCTTTTTATATTCCTTTCTAATTCCACTATATATAGTATCTAACAAGATTTTTTACAACTTCCATTTTACAGAAAACGACGTTGCCACAAATTGCGATTACAGCGGCGTGTCGAGTCAGGATCTCGCGAAAGCGCGCGTCCTCTTTCCAACGATCGCGTCTGTAATCGGACGTAATAGCCGCGCTCCGGTTACGCTGCATGCGAATTTCTACGAACTCGGAGGAAATTCCTTGAATTCAGTTTATACCGTAACCAAATTGAGAGATCAGAATTATCAGATCGGAATCACGGATTTTATTACGGCGAAAGATTTGGCCGAGGTGCTAAACCGCATGAAGCTCATATCTACCGACGAGAAGCCTCTCAAAGAAACACTCGATGATAAATCGTACGTCTTTGAATTATTGAGCGATTGCCATAAGGAAGACGCGATTCAGTAAGTTTCGTGAAAAATTCGAAATTTTTGTCTCATATTAGTACACGCACGCGTTGCTGTCGCGATTGAGACCCGCAGGATGTTTACAAGATTTGTTTAAATTTGCAGGATAATCACAGAGAGCTTTTATTCGAAAGCCGATTTGGAGCAGTGGTTGATGCCGGACATAACAAGAGCCGATTATCGAGAACTGATGGAGGTCATGTGGAATCCTCTTGTGGAGGCCGGTATGAGTTTCGTGATGAAGTCGGCGGAAATTGACAAAACGATCGGAGTTTCTCTCAACTTCGATCTCTGGGACGAGCCCGAACTGATACTAAACTCCAAGTTAACGATCGTTTTCGACTTTCTCGAGTATCTAGAAGGACCGATCAGGGATTACAAATTGCCGAAGGGCAAAGGAAAGATTATTCATAATTCCATGATGGCAACGAGCACCGACTTAAGTCCTGCGGAAAATGTACTCGCAATGAGACAGATGGAAGAGTACTGCTTGCAATTCGCCAAGCAAAAGAAATACGTCGGTATCTTCACCACGAATACCAGTCCTCTCACACAGGTGATAAATTGAAATCTCACAATATAAATTCGATAAAACGCGCGAACAAATATAGAACTAAAAAAAATATCTTTACAGCAACTCGGTACGGACGTGTACGGCTACGAAACCATGCTGGTGTATCAAGTGAACAAATACGAGATACCTAGCGGGAGCAAACCTTTCGGCAAGGCACCCGATGACCAAGTGGCAATTTGCTCATTAAAGATGATAGACTAAAACGAGTTCACATATTCAATAGTAACCGAATGGAAGCATCAATTCGCGGTCATTTATTTTCATGATAGTAGAGCCATCTCATATATTTATAAAGACCAGTTTTTCAAACATATCTTTCTCTTTTCTAGTTTTATCTTCAACAAATATCATCGATACAAGCAAATCACATGATATCAACGTGATATTACTCTGAATGATACGGTTACTGTTCAAATAGTTGTTCAATAAGTTGCTATCTTATACTTTACGATAAGCAAGAAGAGTTTTGTGTTATTTATTTAATTTATGAATCTTTAGCTTATGAAACTTAGCTATTTATTGATATTTGCGTGTACAAATACGATAATTTTGAAAAATTTATATAGATAAGAATTTTATCCAACTATTGCACAACAGTAACATTGAAACATAAATTATCAATATTTGTTAAGGCTGCTGTGTTTAAAAAGAAGATATTGTACAATTAAGTGAATATTGTATTGTACAATAACTAAACCGTTAATTATTATTAAAACAATGTAATTAGATTATTTTGTCTGAAATGTTAAACTCGAAGACGTAAACTTGTACATATGATGACATGTAAATTTGTAAATATACACACGCATGTAAGCGATAACTATGAAAATATCTGTAGTATAGTTTGCAAGATAATAATAATTGCAAAAAAGTTATAATTAAAAATACCAAGTAACAATTAGTTATGATATTCAATAGTAGTACACATAAAAAAAGAAATAAATCAGCGGATAAAATAGCATCAATAAATAGCTAAGAAATAAATAGCATCAATAAAAAAGACAACAAGTTTAAAAATAAAGACATGTATATATAAAAATATATATTATCACTACCTAATTTTTATAAAGGCAGCAAATAAAGAAAATCATTTTACGATGTATGATTGTCTTCATTTGCGCAATAGGAAATCAGTGCGATCATAAGCGGACACTATGTATGCAAAATACAAATTGTTCTTTTTAACAGTATTAAATATACAGATTATATATATTTTTGTATAAATTGCACAAGTAAAGTCTTTTTGGAAATTTAGTATTAGCAATAATAAAATCATCTTTTCAATCAAATAAATACCATAAATTAAGGTTTATTGAAAATATAATTTACTTCTGAATAAAATTATTACTTTGCCTTGTAATATATAACAAAAACGAAAAAACTTTTTGCTAAAAAGAACAAGAGATAAAAATTGATTTCGTAAAACTCATATTTATGCGGTCCCTTCGATGTCCATCGACGTATCTTCCTCTCCAACCCTCGGTCGGTCCCCCTCAATAGTGATCAAACAGATTTTGCGTCGTCCCACGTAGCACTTTTTATCACTCGTAGCACCTTTTATCACTCGCGGCGCAGAAGACGCGAAATACACACAATACACACACGCGAAATTGAAATACAGTTCAAAGTCTATATTTTTTTGGAGTTCACACTTTAATCTTTATCGCTTTTTTTCACAACTTGAATAAGTAAAACCGGAAAATAAATTTTGCGAATATATAACATTAAATACTGCGTATTTTTCTAAACTATAACTTGGCACATTCGAATAACACGAAAACAAAAACAGTAAAGAATATTTTTATATCGGAACGAGTTTCGAGATTTATTTTGATGTGTGGTCCATTATGTGCGTAATATTGTTACGCTCGTGTGGCTTCGCAGTGTATCACTGATGTTCTTGCAGTTCAGAGTTGCAAGAAATGTTTTGCCTTATGTTTAAGCGAAATATGATATTATATTATCGCGAATCGTATAATAAAAATGTGACTTTTTATCTAATTTGCGTACAACTTCAAAATATCGCGATTTTAAATCGAAAACTTCATTATTGCAAATATGCGTACATGAAAAAAAAACAACTCGGACTCAACACTCAAACAGTCAATAAAAATTTATCTCGTGCAGAGAACACTCAGATTTCAATAAATACAAAATGGAATATCTTTAACGTTATTTCTCTCTCGCGATTTTGTAAAACCTAAACAAGATGAATTTACTATTTTTCGCGGAATAATCGCGATTTAACTCTAAGACTTTGTAATCTGTTTGCGCAATTTAATTGCGCATTGATTTTGATAAAGCGGACAACACTTCTGCTTTAGTGGAGATTGAAATATCGAGAATAAATTTAGAAAAATACGAAATATATTATAAAACACACAATGATTATATGTGCAACAGATGATATTTAAAAAGCGGCAGAATGTAAATTTTCCATTTTTTTCTTACGATTTTTATATAGATTTGAGCATAATTGTAATAACTTATTATTGGTAGTAACTACTTTATAATATTTTAATATGAATTTAAAATGTATCATAATTATATATATCACAACTGACTATGTTCAAATTATGCTCGATATTTCAAAACTCGTGAAAACAAAATATCTATATGCAGTTCGCACTGATTTCAACAACCACCACCATAACCCTAAAGTTGTACTCACGAGTGCTGGCCACTTTTCGCTAAACTCTACTCTGTAACAAAAAAGAAAATTTTCTCATTATTTGATTGAAAATAAGATTTTGACGTTTACTTAAATATCAAAATACGTCTGGCTTTAATAAATAAGAATTTTAAAATTTTCTATAAGAAAATGTATTTGATATATTTTATAAGTATAGTTTATACATAAGTTTATACATAAAAATGTGTATAAAAACAATATACCTGTGTGCCAGCATCCTCTATATCCGAACTAACTTCTCTACTACCGTAAACTCCTCTGCGTGAACAATCTTTTTACATCTAAAACAACAAAACACAGAAAAACTTAATAGAGTTAAGCTATAAGAAAAATTATTTAATTTCTCAATAAAAAATTCAAAGTAAATTTAAGTTTAAAAAAAAAAAATGTTGTGTTGTATTTTGTTTTAAACTTGCGAATATGACACTAACTCTTGGACTGTCCTCAAATAGCCCGAACCGATTCCTCCGGTACCGCAAACTCTTTTCCTCTGCGTGAATTATTATTTTGTATCTGAAACAACAAAAAGCAAAAGAAAATTAATAAAATTAACAATAAAAAAGATTAGTAAATCTCCAAATTAAATTATAATTCAACAAGTTCAAATTTTAAAACAGAAATGTGTTATATTTTGTCGTAAACTTGTAAATATGACACTACCTTTTGAACTTTCTTCAGATGCGATACGATTCACTGCAATGCTCGCCAATTATTATTCGCAATACGAATTAAGTGTCAGCGTGTACATCCGTTACTTTCCGACAAAGACGAACTATTGATATTCGCGAGCGAGACGATAATAAATGCGAAAAATAACGAGACAATTTCTTCGTGTCGCGCGCCGACCATTTTGTGTCTCGCACGAGAAACTATACCGCGAAACACTTTCACCGTAAAACTCGCCTGTATCGTCACCGGTGAGTGCGCGATATTACTTGTGATTACTTTGAACGCCCGACACTTCGTAGCACATACACAGTATCGATATTTACATACAGAGACGACAACAATCGTTAAAAATACCTGACAGTTCGAAGAGACATTTCCGCTTCGCGTCGCGCATCCACTACGTCTGCCCGCCCGAAGTAAGTATATCGAAGCGCGCGATATTGCGATTCTCGAAATATCGAATCGACGCGCGTGATGACCAATGATTAGTCAATTTCACGAGACCTGCGTCTTGCGCTTAATGTATACCGGGCTTTACGATTCATTATCTCTATAGAAAGAAAAGCGTAGAAAAAGTGCATGTACATGTGCACTTGCTGATATCAATGAAAAAGATAAATGACAGATGTAACCTCGTTTTCCATTTGCGATAAATAACCAAAAATAAAATTGTTATTAATTACTAATTTGTCAATATAAATGTATGTACATATTTTCCCAAGATGTATTTGATATAAGACAATATAACGAATATTTGATAATTTACATATCAACAAGAAGAGAATGCTAAGAGAATACTTGAAGATATTGTTTTTAACAGTGTTAAGTTGTTCTTACTTGTCAAAGTCTACTACAAACAAATCAAAATGGCACCACTGACAGATTTACTCTCTTGTAGTATAATAGGTATAAAATATACAATATTATTTTTTATACTAATATAGACCACATACATATCATACCAATATACATATTTCCAAACAATAGGATAAATATTTACATCGTGTTTAATATAGAATAAAAATTGTAGAGAAAGACTGTAATGGAGATGTTCTGTGGACATGGTCATATCCATCAGTAACAGACTCTCAAAAAGCTGTAGTCACAAGAAAATGCAATTTGAAACTAGAACATAATTCTCCTCAAGTGTTTGTATGTGCAAGACATGGCCATGACTGGTTTTATATACATTGCAGTGAAGTGTTTGACTCTGATAAGTTACCAAAAGTGAGTATATCTATATAATTCATTCTTTGTTGAAAACTATTCTCATTGTAAACTGTCTTAATCTATCTTGTTTTTTTTATGGTTTTCTTGTAACTTTTTAAAGGTGAAACAATTTGCATTGGTTCTTTTTGCAAAAGATTTCAGTCCACAAAAGTATGAAGTACTCTCAAGAGTTCTCAGCAAAATGTATTGCAAAACAGGCAAACCAACAGAGGTCTTGCAGTTGTATCTTTCTGTGTTTACAAAAGGATCATGTTCTACACAAGAGAATGGGACATTTGTTTCCGATGACTTTAATACCCATCGTTTTGCAGCCAGTACCAATGTCAGAGAGTTGATTAAAACATTTGAATTGGAAACAATTTTGATATACACTTCTCTCTTATTGAAAAAACGAATTATTGTATATCATCACAGCTTGGAGCAACTTCTTAAGTGGATAAGAACATTTCCTTCACTGATGAAACACAGAAAAGTCACTGACAATCTCTTTCCCTGGGTTGATTTAGTGAATGACGAAGTAATTGAATTAAAGGTATATATTTGATACAAGAATATAAATTTTAAAATAGACTGCATAATATTAAGTTATCGTTATATATTGTAGTTGTTTTGAATGGGATATAATTGTTATTATAGAGATACTCACACTATGTAGCAGGCTGCAGTAATAGTTCGATATCTTTGAGAACCGATATGTATGATTTGCTTGTAAACATTCCCGCTCGAGAAATTACTATAGCACCGCATGCAAAAGGTAATATCAAAGAACTTAGGTCATTTCTATTTGTTCAAACTACAAATCGAATATGCATTTCTAATATAATTTGACCTGTCATTCTAGAAAGTCTTACAATGACGAAAACTCATAAGGAGATAGCTTTATTTATGGTTCAGTTGTGTGAAAATCAAAATTACACGGAAGCGCAGATTATCTCTGAGATAAATGACAAAACTCAAGATCTTTTGAATCAGTTGACTTTGTTAGCTACGATCCAAGCTCCGGATGGCAAAAAAATGATCTCAGTCGAGATATTTAGAGAGAAGAATCTAGCACCGGCTGTAGAAAGTTTTCTTATTAATTTGGCCATCGCTGAGAATCTCTTTATGTTGTGATATGTGCTTTTGTCAAAATCAAAATCTCTTTACGAATAATTTAAGATAGTGAAAAATAAGAATATAAAGTGTAAGATGTGCATTATTGATGAATCTTATAAATTTTTTTGGTCTTTATTAATTAAGATAATCAAGTTCTTATTCTTATTGGACACTGTCTTAGATTTTGCTATTGTGTATTGTTACGCGTTTTTAAAAACTATTTATACAAATATAATATAAAAGATATATAATAAGAGTGTACTCTCCATGTTTAATTAAGCGAAAAATGTAGATTTAATTCGTGTCTAGTTTTGCACGTGTCGCGCGTGCCCAGCCAGTTAAAACGTGCGATATTTCGATACTCAAAATATCGAATCGACCGCATTCTCAGGCTTCTGATTGGAGATTACCACAGTCTATAAAATAACAAGCTGCAATTTATGTCACAAACATGAGGTTTAGGCTGCGTTCAAAAATTCATTCGTGTATATTTTA
>QVOB01006669.1:0-15456 GCA_014839585.1 Pseudomyrmex concolor
GCACTACTGTATATACTTTTATGAAATTTAGAAAATAGCTCAACTATTGCGAAAAATCCCAATAAGCTTTTGAATTGCGAGAGCGCGCGAATAATGAGATTGCATTCGTCGAACTGTACGTACAATATTTCTCACAAAGAAAAATGTTACGTTTCCGATAAGTTTGCTTTAATACACATCGGCCCTAAATGATAACGTACGAGTGTCGCCGGTTGAAAATAGTCTCTTTCGGAACGGAAGCAACAAATAATCGGTCGAGGTGTGGATGTAAACTGCGCGCGACGTGCTCGTCATATACGAGAGGAGGAAGGGAGGGTTAAAAGAAACAACAGAAAGAAGAAGACGAGAATGGATGTAAGAGAAGATCAGAAGAGACAGGAAGAGATGGAAATATTCTAGGGAGCGCGCTTAGGAGAGTGTATATGCGTGGACGCGCCCCATATAATTTCGACGATATGCCTCTCTCGTGTTCTTCTCTCCGCCTTGAAGATCATCCTCGATCCGCGTCGGGGAGTCATTTTCATGCACTTACGAGCGCTTGTCAGTACATTTCGTTCCGAGCACACACATGATTTTCATAAGCATACGACGCGCATTTCGAAATCACCGGCGTGATTTCGAATTTTTCTTCTTCGAGTTACGAGTGAATTTTTATAAACAATCTGATGAGATGATTTAAATTATTGAATTGAAATATATTGATGGAACTTGTGTGACTTTTTGATGGTAAGATAAAAATATGGTTTTATGTTGTTTTGAAAAACAAAATACGTATATGTATTGCGCACGTTTCGAAAACTATTTATTATTAACTGCGTGAAAAATATTTTAAAAAGAGAGAGAGAAGGAAAAAAATAAGAAAAACATTTTATAATTGTCACTCATGCACAGTTTACAATCATACGCTCTCGAATTTGCTGTCTAAAGCAAACCGTATGTCGGACATCGCTACGATTTATTGCGTTGACACGTGTCTCTGTCGCGTATTTCGTTTCTTCGTGGTTCCCCTCTTAACGGCGATTAAAATATATTTTCGAGGAGACGGCCGAGTTTCCACATCTCTAATTCTCGTTCGTGCGTTTGTTGCTCAAAATAAAAATAATATATATTTCTATCTTGCGAAAGAACGAAGAAAACTATTTTGTACGGTGTCCGCATAATCTAAAAACTAAACCGCTTCTAATTTCTATGATGATTGACTCGAGGCTTAAAGAAAAAGATTGAATTCTTCTCCTCGATAAATCGGCAGACAAGACTTTAACCGCGGAAAAAAAAATACTCAAACATCGCGCTTGATCCAAACGTTGCAAAATATTCCGTGCAAAAGATGCAACTTTCCATTACCGTTCTATTGGCGACTGAAAGAGACACACACACAAAAAAAAAAGTGACTGTGGCACACAATCGAGTGTTGAGTAATGGATTATATTCCTTCCCGATCACGGGTATTAAAAAATGGTAAATGCTCTTAATGATGGCATTAATAATTGTATTCACCGAACTGCCAGTATTGACCTGAAGACACCCATACGTGGCACGCTCGCAGAATACCCTTGTAACGATCTGGTTCGCATTCATCTGGGCGGAGAGATCGTTTGTGAATGAGCGAACATTCAATGGCCGCACTTTTGATCTCGGCGTTATTAATTATCCCGCAAGTAGCTGCGAACACGTTCGGGTCTTTTCCTCGGTGCCCGCCTGAATTTTGTAAATCATTTAAGTCTCCGAGATTTGACGGGTTTATCGGCTTTTCTTTGTGTCGATTCAGACCGGACGTTCGGTTACGCATGCGTTTCATCACGTCCGCTATACCTATCTATAGGTGTGCACGTACAGTAACATATAATATGCACATCGTGAAAAAGTGAGTTCCTGTTGTTTTTTTTTTTTTTTAAGCTTCTCTCGGTTATTGAAATAATTTGCACGCAACGCGCGCATGAAACCGGCGGCGGATGTGTTAGACGTACCGAAGGATTCCAGTTTGTGTTCCCTGATCATCGACTCAAGCCTAGATCACTGACTTGAGATCGCCCGAGGCGGTCAAGAAATCGTTCGGTAGGTGACCCTTATCGCCTTATTAGGGGATGCGCTCCCTGCACCTTATACTTTACAATGGCTTATCTGCCGTACACTGCGCGCGCCTTTATCTCGCTCCGGTATCGATATACACACACAGGGCCTTCCCTCCTCCCTTCCGTGCCCCTCGGACCGGGGGCATACTTAACACAGACCGTCATTACTTAACGGAGAG
This sequence comes from Pseudomyrmex concolor, assembly GCA_014839585.1. Classification (NCBI taxonomy): domain Eukaryota; kingdom Metazoa; phylum Arthropoda; class Insecta; order Hymenoptera; family Formicidae; genus Pseudomyrmex; species Pseudomyrmex concolor. The sequence continues at coordinate 2,252 of QVOB01006669.1, forward strand.
TAATAAAGTTGTATTACCAATTAGCCCTTTCTCGTGCTAGCACGCGCATGAACAGCTCTCACCGATAGTTGGTAGCTTATCGTATAGCTGCGATCGTTGCGCTGCCGCCGCCGCTGCCTCGTTTCGATTCCCGCGAAAAGGATAAAATCGGCGATCCGAAAGGGGGTAATCATTGTTATCTTACAAGCGCAGCGCTTGTTCCGGACGCGCAACTGCGCGCCGTCACGAGCGGCAGGTGAATGCAAATCGGCGAAGAACTTAGTCACCGTGAATATTAAATGAAGAATCGGGGGGAGGAAAGAGGAGAACGGTCGGTCTTTTCGCGTATACACAATGATGCTTGTAATAATTGTACCCGCACGGTTTTGAGGACGCGCAAAAATTCACTCATCGCGCCGTCGTTCGGTCGCCGTCGTTCGAAAAGAAAGAATCCGGAAGCACGTAGGACATGGGACGAGGCAAGAGAGAAGGGATCAGGGCTCCGACTTGTAGTTTGGCAGAGCGATTTTTATTCACAACGGGTGGCGGTAACTGAGAGCGGCCCGCGACGGGACGACGGGAAGGGGGCGAGATGGAAAGACAAACAAATGGATAAGTGTGAGTGCGTCCAGGAACGTAATTAATGGGTAGTTTGGCGGTCGGCTGGACAGCTGTCCTCTTTTTTCTACGGCGACGGACGTATAGCCGACGCAACGTCGCGGGCAACCGAAAAGTGGAGAACGAGAAAGAGAAACGCGGAAACCTCCTCACGGTTCAACTTAGACACGGCTCCAGACACGGCGGAAGGAACAAGATGGATTACCTGACACTACCGGACAAGATCAATTGAATTTCTATTTCGACGTAACCGAACCTCGCTTCTAGGTGCCACCCTCTCCCCCTCGATCCTGCAAGCTCCCCGCGCAAGCATTAACGTCTAATTCTTCTCGAGCCGTCATAGATTCCGGCGACAACTTCCCTCGCGTGTCTCTTTCCGACAATAAATAACAAAAATCAATTTTTTTTTTTTTCGTTCTAAGTTGCGTGCGAAGTTGGAGTTTGTTTAAAATATTATGACGAGCAATTGTATCTGCAGAGCAATTTAAAAAAAGCTTTTTTCAAAGAATGTTAATTTTGAGAATTCTTATTACATAAATTGAGATTATTATAACTGCGAACGAATTTTTGCTTCTGGTAGTAGGTTTAATTATTTTCGCGGTGGTCCTCTTAATTTTTTACGTGCACAATAACAGGAGGGTCACGGCATCCTTCTTTTGCTGTCTCTGACGCGGTAATAATAAATGACTTTGCCAGTAGATGTCTAATTACCTTCATGGACACCATGCAGATGGACGATGCGAGTACTGATAATTGTGTAACTTTTTTGTTGTCGCCTCTGTATCAAGAGTCGGTTGAATTCAGCGCGTTTCAGCTAATTTAATAAAGTAAAATAGAAAAAAAAAAAAAAAAACTTTTCTTTATATTCGTAAAAGTCGAAACTAGGTCGATAGATCGGCATTCCTTAAACGAAGAATCAGAACAAATCATGTTATTATTATTACAAAGTTATTATTCATATTTTTGTTTCTCCGAGTTTCTCTCGGAAACCAATAAACTGTTCGGTTACGAATTGTGAAAGAGAGACAAGAACAGCGACGTTTTTCTCGTATTATTTTCGTCCGCGTCGAAGAAGAATTCCCGAATATGTGCCGATATATTTGAAGCATATCGACACACTGCACTCAATACGCTTTACACCTCTATACAATACATTTATATTTATGACTGTAATATAAAAAGCTTGAAAAAAAAAGTTACTGTAAATTAAAATTAAAGAAACAAGAAATACAAATCGCGCGTACAACTTCAGCACGGAATTGTACATATACTGTTTGGATGTTTGTAATCATATCGCTTCTTCACGCTTCGTGCGCGTTTTAGCAAATATGTCGTGTCATTGACAATATATATTGCGCGGAACATTACAAGCGCGAATCATTCTTGCAGTCAATAACCGATTATAATTATCATTGACCGCTACTATCTATTGTTTTGTAAAAATATATTTTTTTTTCCTCTCGACTAACATGCGAGACTACAAATAATCGCGCAATTAACCTAATGACAAAGAGAGGCATAATGAGATAAAAACGAATAATATCGGCATTTAAGCGGATGTCAATCGGTCGTAATCCCGCGAGCAACATCACTTGTACATGAACATGTACATGTACATATATATATATATATATATATTGTATATCAATAGCGTACAACCGAATACATGAATTGGGGTGTTAATGAGCCCAGCTCGGTGATAACTCGCTAAATGCCAGCGCTGCTCAAGCACAAACCGCTTATTTCTACCCTCAAGAAACCCTGCGTCTGGGTTTCGTACGAATGCATTCGCGGGTCTCCGGCAATGCCACGACTTCGGCCAACAAACCGGCAATGCATCGTTAGCCCGACTGGCTGGCAGATAAATGACGTGGTCGCCTCACATCTGACGTGAATGAAGCCACACGATGGCTTACCCGTACGCGTGTACCTACATGCGTATTTGCGTGAGCGTGTGAGCGTCGATGCGCGCTCGTGTCGATGTGGTACAGCCCACGCCATTCCAACCGGCGATCGCAATAACTACTTAATGGTCTATTCAATGCCATCATCTAGCCAAAGCGGTTTTACTCTCCACGAGTTTTCCACAGATCAATTAAACGTTTCGATTTCGCGGAATCTTTCGCCTCGAGCGAATTGTTCGCGCGAATTGCGTTCAAAGCTACTACGAGCGCTGCTTGAGCGAGCTGCTGTAATGATAATTGCGCGAGTACGGCTGTACGCGAGTAGATTTAATAAAAGGGTTTCGTCAACCTTGAAGAGATCCCGTCGTCACTACGATCTTGATCCGGTCTAGAGATCTCATTGTGCTAAAATGATTTTATTCACAACTTAGAGATTAGATTTCGTGGGAAAATATCGATCGGTGATCACTATTATTCTTTAACGATCATATCCGGTGGTTGAGGAGAGTGCCTATGATTTATATAATGGTTCTTCCAACGCGCTTACATCACAAGCACCCTCGGGCGTTAGTTTTGCCGTCATGTAGTACGTGTGTTTCCTTTCAACAGCGCGCACGATGATCTGATATGAAGTTTTGAACGTAGCAAACGAAAAAAATGTAAGTAAGTAAACGCAAAGCAAACGAAAATCTCAAAGTTCGACGCGTACTCCATTTTTGCGCGTAATTATTTTCCGGCGTATATATTTTACATTTGCGACCAGTTTACGTGATCATTAGCGCGTCGAACTAAAGTGTCATAATTAGATTATTATCGGCGTGTTTCAATCGTGTGAAATTATTTTTCAACGGTCATATGGCAGTTTCTTCCGAGCCCATCAAGTATTTACAATGCGTGCCAAATTGGGGAGTGGCCGTTACACACGATACACGGTTTGTAAGAGAGGGTGCAAGTTGTCTTCCCTCAGCGGCAGAAGAATTCACTGGTTTCCGGTACACGCAAAAGTCTCATTAACTTTCGCCACCCGATATAAAATAGATTCGTCGACCTTCGACCAGAAACCGAAAGAAACGAATAATCAAAAGTAAAAAGAGACACTACTTATTTATAATTTTCGAGTTTTACACGAGAAACAGACAATAAACTTGAAACATTCGTATATTCCCAGTTTTCTCTCGTAACTGGAAATTTCTAAATCGATATTATTTTTCGCGCAAAAAATTATTTTTCACGTAATGTAATTTAGTTTATTGATTTAATTCACACATGAGATTGTTAATTAAGCGTATAATTAAACTTAATAAATTTGATATATCTATTTAAACTTCAAGTTTCTCTCGCGTTGCTTTAATTTGCATTATAACAAAACATATCATAGTACATGCGCATCGAGCGAGGAAACGTTGACGGTTCAACAACGAATGAACAGCTAGCGAGGCATCGTGACGTCGGTGGACTATCATCGTATCAATGCGGCGGAGATTGACAGTCCTGGCCATGATAAATGATATTTCCAACGTCCTACTCTCTTCTCTCCTTCCTCCCTCGTGCCATTGCGGATCCATCCCTGCTGAGTTCGGCTAGGCGCGCGAGGGTGCTCTCCAACTGGCTCCAACCGAGTAGACTGAATAGCGTGGAGGGAAGATATCCGCGGCGAGAAGTAAACACGTTACGCAAACAAATGTTGGATCGATATTATCCCTTCTTTTTCGCAAAATAAACTTTACGTGAGATCTTCAGACGTGAGAATTTTTGTTTTTAATGTTGTCTGACACATTAATATTTTTCTACTCGGCGAATAATAACAATGTTTCCCTCAAGTAATCATTTTTTTATTGGGTTGTTTACTTCGAAGTGATATTTTTGATGTAACTCGGAAAAAAAAATAAAAAAGTAACATTTTCTGCAAATTATAGGTATTGTCCTAACCAGTTGCGCAATCACGAAGTTGCAAAGCAAAAGGATAAGAAGGAGCAAGAGAGAGCTAAAGAGTTATATAGTTCGATATTATTCTAATCCAAGTGTTACAAGATAATAAGAGAACTATGCGAGATCACGCGCTATCACGAGCAATAATAGCCTGTTTACGTGCAATTTCCGATCTATCGATCGAGAAAGAATTAGGCTTTTGTTCTTAAGGGCAATTTCCGATGAAATCGTGCTCAAAATAGGTAATTTTTATGATTTTTTTCAAGAAAATTAAACAATATAAAGTAATAAAAATTTTTGAATTTTATTTTAGGGTGTAAAATTAAAAAATGAATAAACTTAAAAATTTTAAATGATCCTGTCACAATTAAGTTCTGGTGGCGCTTATTAAAGACTATGATTATTTTATAAATGCAGCATTCGCGACGTATCAAAAGGCACAAATGCATAAAAAATTACATAAAATATTGTATCTTGTAATTGTACTACAATAAGACTAAAAAAGTGTTATTGCCTTACATTGTTTATTTTTCTCAAAAAAAATTATAAAAATTACTTATTTTGGAGACAATTTCACAGGAAAGTGCCTTCTTCGATTTTTTTTTTTTTTGCCGAGTAGAATTGATTACCAAAACGTGATAAGTACGTATATCCTTATACATTTTGAAGAAGATGTCGATTTTTTCAAACAGACATTGTTTGGCGTTTCGAAATAAATGCGAATGTCTTTTAATTTGTAATTCTAGTTCATCTAATCAGAAAGAGATGACGCTTCCAACAGTTACGCACTTTAAATCCGATAGCTTGATATGTATATTTGTGTTGATGCTCTTCTGAACTTAACGTTCTTGCCGTATCGGACGAATTACTCGGAACGAACGGGATCGTAAGTACTTTGGACTATTTAATATATTGTGTTACAAATATGTTGTGATCGTACAAGTCGAGGATTTTGTTTCTCTTGTTTGTCCGGTCTGAGTTACGCATTTTTACATGATTGTAAAGTTCATCTGCAAAATCGTTGTTGAAAGACATCCTTTCGGTTCGACAAAGGATCCTGAGGTTAGTCACGGTGTGAATTGGGAAAAAGCGTGACGAAAGCGAAAGCGCAGTTTCACATTTCTTCGTTCACGAAACGTTTTCACGAACCGAAATCGGTGCACGTGTAGTTCAAAAACAGTTCTCCGCGTTGAAGGTTCGACGATAGAAGTTAGAACCAGATTTTTTCGCTTAAAAAAACGAACTCCGTTCTGTTACTGCACTATTGCGACTAAATAATGGTAAACTTGATCTGACGCAAATCGCTACTTTCTTTTATCTAATTTTTTATAGTCGAAAAACCTGTTTCTTTTTGATAATCAATCTCAATTTCCCGAAATTGTTATCGTCACGAAAAGAGACATAGACGTGCGCGGTATAATATGTCGCGATGTGTGGCAAATGTAAACAAAGCATAAATCAATCGCACTATATGTAATATATACGTGTGTGTGCGCGCGTGTGTGCGTATGTGTGCGTATGCCGTCTGGCTTGATCTCCATTCCCAATTTTCCCAAATGGCTACAAATGCCGCGCTTTTGCAGTGACGAAAATTCCTTACATCGATCGTTGTGCTCGCGTGGCGGAGAATTGAAGACAGGGACCGCACATATGTCACCCCATAAAATGGCACGCCATTTTACGCAACCCACAAAATCTACGCATCAGCTATCGGTGCATTCTTCGCGTTCGAAAATCGTTTCGTATACGTTCACGCGCGCACATACAAAAAGTGTTTAAAATATCGTTGATGAAATCAAAATAAACAAAAACGTTGCGTCAAAGGTTTCGATTAAGATACTTTAGGTTGAGACGTCACCCGGACCTTTTCAGACTCTTGCGAATGTCGGCTTCTCAAAAAAGCGAGATCTTTTACGACTTACATTGTCGATCTATAAAGACGCAGAATGCAGCCTTGTAAATTACATTATTGAATTCTTCAAATACCTGAAAACCTTGAAAATCGTCGACAGAAAAAAACAAGTTCATTTACAGAGACTACTGTATTAGAGCGATACTTAGGTATGCAATTCAGACTGTACAGTCGGGCGAATTACAACGAAGTTTTGACGCGAACCGAAGAAAATAGTAAGAAAAAAAAAACAATACGCGTGAAATGTATATCTCGAATCGTAATTATTACTTCAAAATGCAAAAGTAGTCTTTTTTAGGAAGAAAACCAGTTTTTAATAAAGAACGTAGAGAAGTGCACTTCCTTAAAGCGTGTAACGTGCGTTATTAACGCGACGCGGGCCGCAAAGTAACGAAATAAAGTCAGTAGCTAAAATCATTACGAAAAATGCTCCCGACTGCGGAACTCTCGTCCCTTCCCACAAATATCGCCTATCGAGGATTATTATTTATTACTATCGTCCCAGTCGGCTAACACACAGAATGCATTTCACATCCACGTGCGTGAGAGCGCGAGGCTGAGTTCTTTCCATCGTCGTTTTGATTCGCTTGTGTGCGCACAGCCGAAACTTTGACTGTATATACGCGCGACGACTGTATATATGCGCGTGTGCAGACGCGTGTCCGTTCTGATCAACCGTTTAGAATCCCCGTAGGTTTGGTCACCACTTCGAACACATCATTAATCACTTTTTTTTTCCCCCGGCTGCGCTTTGCTATTTATAGTTTGTCCGCAAGGCCGTCTATTATCTTCCGTTAAAGATAATTATATTCGAACTATTTCTTTTAGCTCAATCGCTAGCGCCGTTTGTGCGTGTGCGTCAAACTTGAACGATACGTCTTATTTAAGTATCCTAATAACTTCCTTAATTTTTTAATCAAGAGCGACAGTTGCTAATGATTCTAGCGAAGCTACGTAGTTTAGAAACAAACTATTCGTTAAATCGCTTTTACATAAGTTTGTATTGACAGATGTGTTTGTGTTCTTTTTAATTTTATATTTCATTTTACTTTAATTTTTTTTTTTTATTTTACTATGTTGTTTGTCTCATAGAATTCATTTATTTATTATTTATTTAAGTGAAGTAAAATTAGAGAAAACTGTCGATATACTTGTAGATCTCTAGATATCATTTCACACACACACACACACACATACACACGTATACAAAAAGCTTACCTTATACGGAGAGCCGATTTCAAATTGACACGAGCCGGAGCAATGACTCCGTTAGCAAAGATGTCTCGTACGCGCACATGGCGGGTGTGCATTGTGCGAGGTCGGGTTGGGGGTAGGGAGGCCCCAATATGGGTTTTGTGTCAATAGCGTGTTTAATAGTGGGAGGGGACTGTGCGGCACGAGCAGCAGATCAAAAATCGAATATATATCGGGGGTGGTCTTAGCGGTGAATCTAGGGGCAGCTGACAGAGCCGGTGCTCCCCTGCGACGCGAGAAGTACGGAGAGAAAGAGAGAGAGAGAGAGAGAGAAATGCGCCAAGGGTAACTCTCATCCCCTCCAGCCTTGGGTGACCATGTTTTTCGAGAACTGTTAGAATTGTTAGGTACCGCCATAAAAGCGCCCTGCAGAAAAGGTTGCAGAAGTTGGACTAGCTAGGCACAGAACATTCTGTCTCAAGTTGCCTTCGTATCGAGAAGTGCCCGCGCGTTACGCGCGCGTATTTCTTACCGGAAATGATAATAATTGTTTCGAAAGTAATGTGTGATAACGTGTGTGCGTAAATATCTGAATGACGTCATACACATGTTCACACACAGTGACAGTGAGCTTGCTCGACGATTGCGTACAGTGATAATGTGTAATTGTGTTCGATAAAATAGATTGCTTCCTTTCTCTTTTTTTTCAGTCATCTTTCGCACAAGCAGAATATTCTCGCAAAACTCAAAGAGAAAAAAAAACGGTGCAGAACGCGCGCGCGCGCGCGTGTGTGTATATACATATATATATATATATATATGTTTGTGTGTGATTGTAAATAATAATAAATTAATAATATTCTAATATGAACTTGGAAAATCAGATGTGTTCCAGCAGCAACGATACTTATTATAGAAATTCCGCGGAACAATTTAACAAGTTTATGTATAATTACTTAGAAGAAAGCTTACCTTTCAAGCATGGTTACTCGCTATCGAACCAATCTGCGTCGATGCAACAGCAATCGTCATATCAGCAGGGATTGATTTCGGTTAATCGTACAGAATCTCAGGAGAAATCGACGTCATTCAGTTTACTTCATTCTCTTTTAGTCCACGGAAAGGAAGCGGTAAAACAAGAGTATGGTACACATTCAGGTGCGAATTTACGTAATCTAATCAATTTTCTTCACACAATTCGCGCTACAGTCCACCATAAAAGTCGCTTGTCTTTTTTTATAAAATTTTCCTCAATTAATTCCCTCAATTCGGCAATTCCTTGTCATACATGCATAGACCTGTGCCGTCACACATGAATAGAACAAGTCGAGATTTACTTTCGAAAATTCCGAAAAGCGAAAAAGTCTCTTGATTTTCTAAAATAGTTACTTCCTTTATGTTACCTGCTTGACCTTGCGCTTTGTGTCTGCCGGGAAAATCGATCCGAGATTTTTAGTTTCACTTTTTCAAGGATTGACCGATCCTATTGGTCAATTCAGCCAATCGCCTAATACGACTGGTTGCAATTCCACACGGAGTAGTTCAAAAACTCGGACCGGTTTCTCGGTTTGTAGACGCTAATCGTAAGGTTTAGAGAGAAAGTTAGAAGAGAGAGAAAGAAAGAGAGAAAGAAAGAAAGCAAGCTGTACTTTATATAATATACACCTTATCTTAGCACCTTTTTATCTTATTTTCTAACTTATTTGTTGATCTTTTAACTTATTTTCTGATACATCTTTAATAGTGGGACATGGAAATAAATTTCAAAGTAACAACGAATATGGAGAACAGTATTCGAAAAACATGGTGGAATCGAGTAATTATGCTTCGTCGAGTTTTGCCTCCGCGGAGGAATCGGCACAAAGTTCCAACTCGTATTTACCACAACAACAACAACAACAACAAGAAGCGAACAACAATTTACTTGTACAATCCATATCATTCAATAATTGCGATTCTAACCAAATGTATGAATGGATGAAACAAAGAACGCTCGGTGAGTTACTTAGTTTATAATAAAATCGCGCACACGTTCTTTTTATTTCAAAATGTTAGCAATATGACAGCAGAGTTTAACTGTTTAAATAACACATATAAATTCAAATCTGTGTTTGTTTTTTTTTTTTGCAGGTACAGAAATGGCACACAAACGCAAACGGCAGATTTACACTCGCTATCAAACTCTGGAATTGGAAAAAGAATTTTATTCGAGTAAATACGTGACAAAATCAACTCGCGAACGTCTAGCTGCGCATCTCAAGTTATCGACGCGCCAGGTTAAAATATGGTTTCAAAATCGGCGAATGAAAGAGAAAAAAGATGGTCCGAATATGGTATCAAGCACCTTATCTATACCCACAGTATCGTCGACAAGTTCAGTACCGACAAAGAGCGACGAAATAATCCAGCAAAATAATCAACAAACATTAAATTTCACGGAATTACAACAACAATTGCAATTTCATATTCCGCAAATAACGCAACCAGAACAGTTTCGCGATAGGTATCAAAATTATTCTAATTACACTTCGTATCAACAAAATGCTTGTAGCATGAATTACAACCCACAAGTATAATATTATTATTATTCTAACATAATTTTATAGGTAGATTATAATTCTTGTAAGATATATACATTTTTTTGTCTACTTCCAAAGAAGAAATATTATTTTTGTAACAAAGAATCTTTTAGAGCGGTATTCGAACTTGGTTATTTTTTTTACAAATTAAGATTTTTTTATCTAAATATGTATATAACATATACATGTTTGAAGACTCTGTAGAAAACAATGTATGTGCGAAAAGTTGCGCCATTGTATTCTTATTGGCACATAGAATTTTTTTTTGATAAAAAACAAATTTTGGCACCTACATTGTTTTCTACAAAGAATAAAAAATAAGACAAAATATAAAATTCTCGAATACCGCATATATTTTTTTATTTAACTACTTTAAAATAAAATTCTCACATACTTATAGAAAACATAATTATGATAAATCGTTTGTTAATTGAACTATATGAAGAAGCTGAATCAGTTAATATAATTTTTAATAGGCTCTTCGGTTTTGTGTTTGTTTTAATAATTTTTAGTAACTTTAACAAAATTTATATCATTTAACAGCTCTTTTAAATATTGGATTCTAGTTCATCGATGATCGGAATTAATTTATATTCTGAAGTTTATCAGTTACACGTATTTTTTTTTTTGTGAGAAACAATGCAATAAAACGGATTGCATCTAATGCATATGTAGGTCACAGAATTGTGCTAGTATGTAAAATGTAAGCTTAAGAAACGATGTTATACCGAATTCAGAACAAAATTGGTCCTTCACGCTGCCGCTCGTAAAGAGGGAATGTGCCGCCACCGGTCGAGATCGGGGCAGCTGACCTTGCACACTATGATTTATGGCCGAACTAAACAACGAACGTCCTACACCTCAGGTACTGAGACCGAAAACCTCACATTGCATTTTCTTCAAGGCATATTCGCTTTGTAATATACAACTTTTCGTTTCGAAAAGTAAACTCTATCAACGAATATTGCATACGTCATTGCCAAAAATATTTTGACAAACGGAACAAAGTAGTTCATACAGTCTGATTAATGATGGCGTTTGCTTTAGCTCCCTTATTGGTCCGTAAAGTTTTATCATCATTTTTATTTTAGAATGTGAATTAACACATTTATATTTTTTTATTATATTCGATCTAATCGTATCGTAAGTGATTGTTTTATTATATAATGATGCAATAATACGATGTATGCAGTTATACCGTAGAACAGCACTACGTTGATTATAAAAGTACACTAAAAGAACTGTAGAAAAATTATCACTTGTCATATATATATATATGAAATATTAAATATGTCATATATATGTATATATATTTAATATTTTAAATATTAAGTATTTTGTTTAACAAAAAACCATATCTGACATACTATTATACAACATTATAATATTTTACTATTCAAAGCTGTGAAGCTTTCTGTATATTTATTATAGTTATTGCATAATAGTAAAGAGAAACTAGCTGCGGAAACCATTTAGTAAGCTTGCTACGTTAGAATTTAGGGGATGAATAGGTAGAGTAGAGAGGGGGGTCGCTATGCAGCTGCGCTGTTGACGCGGACCAAGATGGTTGAAACTGTAACGCGTGTGTATACATGGGTGTTCTTCTTTCGTACTTAAATTTTATCGTTTTAAGTGTTTATTTTTCATACAAAAGTAAATTCTTTTTACTGATAATCTACGGTGTTCTACGGTGTACAAAAAAAAAAAAAAATTTTACGGTTCCCAAGTAAAACAAATCTACGACTACGTGATAAAGACTCGACATAAACATACCGTAACATTACCGACGACATCAAGTTGCCATATCGATCTCGTATAGATTAGTGATACACAAGTCAAGTGCAATTAGTTTTATAAGAAACACTTCAAGTCATACACACACATACACAGAAGAGAGAAAAAAAGGCTTAGAGTCAACGCGAGTGTTGGTGCGAAAAAAGTACAAATACATCTTGATTATAAATCATACATTTAATTTTGATGTGGGGAGTAAGTAAAATTTATAAATAAACATTATAAATAAAGTTACTTAGATAAAACTTCTGTTTTTTATGAGAGGCTTTTCCTTTTTACAATTTTTTTCTAGTAAACTGTAATTTATTATCCTCGTATATATGAATACAAGAAAGGATTATTTAGTCATTTTAATAGTTTAATTTTATTTTTACTTACATTTCTGAAGATATCAAAATTAATATAGCTTCGTTACAGCAATATGTAGTAATGTATAATCTTGTGAAAGTGCATTAAAATTGTGAATTTAATTTTGAAAACAAAAAAAAAATCAATAAAATCACCAAACGATCACAAGAATAATCCGCCTTTTCTAATTCTGACAATGGTATTTTAATCGTTTCTCGCAATTTTGCCTCAACAGCTAGCACATTACATACTCCAAGTTTAGCCTTAAAAGAACCATTTTTATCATTAATTTCTGGTCCCTATTTCTTGGGACCCATTATCCGTATTGTCGCTTTTGTATTCTTGCTTTCAAACCTGAATTTTTTTCTTCGAGAATGATGCATCATAGATAAAGATATTTGTCTCCCATAAAAGTGACAAAATATCAAATAGCTTTTATTAGCTTCGTTTGTTTGTTTTTTTGTTATCTGAATTTTCAAACTAGATTTTTCTCACCACCAACAGTTTTATTCAATTCATATACACAATACTGTCAAACACATCATCACCTATATAGTATTATATATATGTCTCAATTCTAGTTTATATCTAGTGTTACATTACATTCCACAAGGTAGTAGTTCCTAATAGAATAAAGATATTATATTTACAAAGTTATTTAGAATAATGAGCTAATAATAGTATATTTACTGTATAAACTTCAGAAACTGCGATATGTGTGAGATTATATTTTTATACGCTAAAGCATGCGCATTAACATGTTTCTATAACATGCTTTTGTTTAAAACCTTAGAATTCTAATAACAATAAAAGCAATAAATTGCCAAAAAAGTGTCTTATATTCATGATTTTTTTACATGTGTGTTTGTTCATGTGTGTGTGTATGTGTTTTCGTGCGCAAATTAAGTTTTTTTTTTTCATAATTTAAATGATGGTAATAGATTTGGA
>QVOB01006670.1:0-15455 GCA_014839585.1 Pseudomyrmex concolor
GATAACACAACTGTGTGTTTCTTTGTGGCGCGTTTCGTAACGTTTGATTCTCTCTTTCTCTTTTCTCTCTTTCTCGTCTGATTTTTGCAACAACGCCAACAACGGTATAATTCGCGTACACGCGAAATTGCTAGCAGAAGTCAAACGTTACAGAAACACGTTTCGTTTATTTTACATTTCTGTATTTTCTCGCACGTGATATTTCCAGAGCTGATATTTTTCATACGACAAAGAAAAATATAATTTTACATGAGAACGAGTGCGTGGCGCATGTGTGTGCGCCAGTGAAAAAGAAAGTCGTTCTATTTTACTCTCGTGCTTATGCTAAACAATAAAGAAAAATATGCCAATTTTCTTTATTATATACACACACATTTGAATATACATATAATATAATTCTCTCTTTAAAGGAACGTAACTACGTATGTAAGTACAGAAGAACTTTTAACATTGAAGAACATACGTAACATGTATCTTGCATGTGGTTACGTTTGCAATGTTTACACAACGTTTGGGAAAATTATGCAGCGCGCAAAAAGTGTTTGCGTAAAAAAGAAAGCGCGTATTTGTAATCTTGAGATATATTTTGAACGTTACGTTAAAGTGCTTTTGGAGAAAAATTGGGGCGCGCGATTTTAATTACGCGCCCCATTTACGCCATTATATAATTTATTTTCAACGTCGCGCTGGGTTATTCGCTATGGAAATTTTGCCGGCCATAGAAATTCGAGCCAGCAGCGCGACAATATCGTTCCGACGGGTGCGCTTGTAGATTCGCGCGCTGCGCCGGAATGTCGATTATCGGAACGTCTGTTTTTCGATCGAACGATTATCCGAGTTAAACGACGCATTTAGAACACGTGTTCGCGCTCACACCTACAACGTGTGGATGGGTACGGACCATAGGTCCGGGGATATGTGGGGAAACTCATTGTCCGCTATTGAGTCTGCGCCGCACTCCCGATAAACTGGCTAATGATTGTCATCTACGCACTTTGTTGCACAGTTTGCATCAAGAAGCGCTTTACAAACACGCTCGCATTGCCACAATTGTGCGTGCAACATTTCTGATTACATTTTATTGGATTATTATCGGAAAAGTTGAATTTTTTTAGAGTTCGTTTTTTTTTTTTTTTTTTTTTTTATCGAGAGCTTTACTTCAAATCTTTGTGAGATAAAATACAATCAAACTAAATACATGCGCCCTATTCTAATGGATATGATTTTTTGCCATCTTGCGGACAGTGCCATTGTTCCGTCGGTATAGAGTTTCTGCGGCTTTACTACACGTTATCCGAAAAAGGTTTAAAACCTTTTTGACAACTCAATATTTCATAGGTTTTACGACGTACAATATATATAGTAAAAAAACAATAACAATTTTTTATCGCGAGATATAAAAATACGCGCTTACTTTTCTTGCGATAAAATTTTCTATAAATGAACGTTCTATGTTGTCGCACGAACAAGAACTTATTAAAGAGAGTACTTTTAGAAATTGTTCAAGAATCGATTTGATCTAAAGAGAGATAATGAAAGATGTAAAATACATTTGTATTGATTTTGCGCATTTATTTCGTCGTTACAACTCGAAAGAGAAAATTATTTTAGCTTCACGCGTTTCACATTTAACGTTTGCCCGTGCTCGTATTAAATTTCATCACAGATATATCCGATTAAATGCAGCGTACACAAATAAAAAAATTGATAGCGTGCGCGAAAAGAAGTAATAAATTCTGCGATACAAGGGTGTTTATCGTTTGCTGAAATGTTTACACAGTTTTATTTATTTCTATACATGTGAGAAACAGAAAATTTATGTAGTTAGGTTACTATCTCTAATTACGAAATAACTCATTTTATATCAAATAATCGAGAATAATTATCGCAAAAATACTTTTTTCCTCGAGTTTTTAACAATAAAAGCAGAAATATGTGCTAGCTTAGAAAATTATCTATACTTTCCGTTTTTTTTTTTTTTTAGTGTATGTTAACACATTCAATCTCTATCATAGATTTTCATTAAACTTAAACAAAAGGTTATACGGAGTAATGTGAGAGAATTTCATGTGATTCGGTACACAGCATCTGTTTCTGCTCGAGAAGTCCTCTCGCGCGCTCTTTATCTCGTCCCGACACTTCTCCCACAGGATGCAAAGCGAATCGATTTCAATTTAAAGACAGAATTTCGACCGACTTCTTCCTTCCTTTCTTCCTTCGATAATTGAATTAAAGGATTATCGCGCGGAAGATGCGCTCGCGGAGTAGCGCGCGTCGGGATTTGAAATTAAATCAATCGAGTCTTTCATCAACGGCGAGTTTTCTATCAAAAAAAAAGAAAAACAAAAAAATTTCCCTTTCCTTGACGCTGGTACGCTTTAATTGGATTTGTTATAAAATTAACATTGCGTGTTCTCTTTTATAAAATTAATATTGTGTTCTTTTTTATTTTGTTTGAAGTCGCCTCGCGATATTTATTATTTTTATTTTCTGTATTAACGCTTTCTCTCTACTGATTGTCACACGCGCACGCGTGTGTGTGTGTGTGTGTGTGTGTGTGTGACGCCGCAAGAAAAGCAATCATTCCCGGGGAAGAAGATGTTCACGGCATACGTTTGAGAAATTTTGCAGAAGCGGGATAGATCAAAGAGAAGCGTTCGTTACGCTCAAGTTCCTCGAGATTGTAATTCCGATTATATTACGCCGCGACTCGATTTTACGAACTTTGATGGTATTGTAGAAACCTGGGCGATGGTCGAAACCGCAAAGTGCGCGTTATACGAGCTATATACAGGCCGATCTACTACACTTAAACTTCCTACTCCCTCCGAGATGCAAATATAAGCATTTCTGTGTCAGTAGAGCGCCGAGATTCTAAGTCGACAGTTGAGAATCAAGACGTGGTAACGATTCAGCACAACTTAGAGAAACTTTGTATCTAAATTGCCTCAACTTCTCTTTGTATTCCTCTCTCTCTCTCTCTCTCTCTCTCATTACATTTAGCTTGATCCTTTCATTGCTTAGCCTTCATCCTTCAGGATCAGTTATCTCGAGCCACGGTATCTCTCCACCATTGTATTTCGAATATATACTGTATCACCGATATATGTTACCGATTAGTAGAGTTTACTCGCGAGTCAGTCGCCGTTTTTGATATTAATTAACTGTCGCGGAAATATCGGCGAGAACGAGAAACGGCGTTATAGTTTCTCATTCGTTACAGAAGTTTCTTCGCCGCCGTCGTCCGATCAACGTCGCTCGTTCTTACCGATGTTGCCGTCGTCTGTCCCGCTTCGTTTCCAACTTTTAAAAGCTCCCGAGCTTAATGAAGAATGTCTGCGAATTGTATCACGTTTCCCGTGAAAAGCTTTCGGTAGTCATGACGACGACGTTTTGTACAAAAAAAAAAAAAAAACACGATCCAATTAAAGTGATGTTACACGTATGTGTACAAGAAAGTTTACAAGAAAGATGTACATATTACCTACCAATAGCAAATGGTGTTTTTTTTTTTTTTTTTTAAGTAAACAGCGGTGATGACACTTCATTTTCATCGATATTTCTGTAGTTTAATCTGTAGAAACTGAAATTGTATCTCTGCCATGGTTTTTTTTACGATATATTGTTCGGTTTTATTCACCGTGTGCGTCACTGATACACGTGTGCTGAATTGTTTTGTTTTTCTTTTTTTTATTTTTATTTTTAATTATCGCGCAACAATGTTTCGCGAAGTTATAAGAGAAAGAGCAAATTAAAACGTCAGAAGCAGGATCGTCTGATCGGACACTGTTATCGAAAACAATCGCTCGTAATTCCTGGAATCCCAGTGTCTTCTCATATTGGAATTCAATTTGAGCATGTCTGTAATTGGCCTAGGTTGCCTTCCGTTCTCTGTGCTCGCTTCTCTGCCAGAGAGAGAGAGAGAGAGAGAGAGAGAGAGAGAGAGAGAGAGAGGGAGAGGGAGAGAGAGAGAAATTCCGCAGCTGCGCAAGCCTCGAGGTTAATTTGAAGAACACACGACGGCCTCTCGTCGTGAAATATAGATCGATGATAATCGATTGAGTGATATCCGAATAATTCATGACGCAGTCGTGAATATATATCCGAGTTATCCGATTCTTTCGCGAACGGCCGACCAGATAAATCTCTCGGGGTGGGCCGAGATGAATCTCGCGCCGCGTTTTCAGAGAACTCCATTAGTGACCATAAGCTCGCTCCCTCTCTCCCTCCCCCCTGGAAAAGCTTGAACGCTCGCGGAATCGCTCAGTGCGCAATCTCGGCGTGGAAATGCGCGAAAACACCGGGTAGGTCCGGCGAAGGTGCCGCGCCTGTGATTCACGAGCTGCCATTAACGGTCGGCGTAACAAATTTATGACGTCGTAACGGCACCGCTCGAACTCGGGGTATCTACTTGGTGTTCCATAAAATGCAAGCATTAAAAAATTATTTGCGCTTTGACAGAAAAGTGGGAAGAAACAGAGAATCGGAGAAAACGAAGTTTTTTTAAGAATTGATTTATATGTAATAGTTTTTCGAACGATAGATTACTGCAAGTACATGTAGATGTATTCAACATTGAATGAACTCGTGATGACAAAGATTCATTTGAGAGTTTAGAAGAAAGTTTTTAGATGCTCACAAATATCTTTTAGGATTTATACAGTTCGAATATCCGTTTTTGAAACATTCTGTACATTCTGCACCCTGATGGTGTTATATCGTTTCAACGTGTCTATAACACTGGATTAGCTACCAACAGTATTAACATGTGAACGACACAGTTTACACAATTAAGCACATTACGTAGCGCAATGTAAGAGCGAAAGTAGATGAGATATCGATAGATTAGAATTTTTTTATTTCCCTGGCTAGTGAGGATAAATTTTTATAATTTTTCATATCTTTAATTTCCCACTTCATCACATTTCACCGGTTGATAATGAGTGAAAATAAATTCAAAACAGTCTGTTTATTATACTTGATAAATCCACTTCATTTTACTTATCGGATGGATTTTATCTACTCAAAGCCGAGGAATTCCTCGGAGAATCTTTATACACTGTATTATTTAGAATTATTATTATTTGTTTATTTGTATAGTGTGAAATTTTTATTATATTTTGATTTCAAGAATACGCTAAAAATGAGTCTCAAAAAACTTCAGTGCCCTTTTTCTTCGAAAGTAAGCGCGTATCGTGGTAGACGAAACAATTAGCGAGAGTTTGAAATCCAAACGTATCTTTCGTAAAGTTGAGAAGTAGGACGAAGTGTATTTTGCGCGTTTTTTTTCCTCAAAACGAACTACGTTGAATTTAATAGAAAACATCTCGCTGTTGGATGCGCACAAAAAAAATATCGAGAGAAAGAAAGAAAGAAAGAGAGAAACCATTTTGCTAAATTAAAAATATTGAAATTCTCCTCGTATTTATAAAGTCAACAAATTCTGTATATTTTTCGCAATCCACAGTTGTTAATATTTATTATATATAATATCGTCTCTCGGCTACAACTCTTAAATTACCGTGTCTTCTTATCCCCGACATAAAGTTTCCGATAACGACGAGATAGACTTTTAATTGCGCAAGTAATGGACTTGAGTCTTTCGAACGTTCTTGTTATCAGCGGATTGACTGTTGCAGTTTAGTTAGAGTGACATAGGGAATGTTATCGACAATATTGAATCGCATCAGAGGGAGGCAGACGCGTCCCCGTAAATCACGCCGTAGAGCGGAATACAACGTACATACGTATATGTACGGGTGCATCGTTTAGTTCTGAGCATCGAGAATTACATAGGATACGACGTGTGCATATTTATGCGCGCGTTGTATGCGTTTTATTCCGCTCTACGTGAATCGACTGCCTTCCTTCGCGTAATCTGTTAGAACGCATGCAATCCCGTTAAATTCTGCAGAAAATCCTGAAAAATATATGTATGTTTGTAATAATATTGAAACTACTTTTTTCTTTTTTAATAACTTTGGAACAAGTATGCAATCGTTGCTCACAAATTCTTCCACTAACGAGGACACACGAAATATTTTACGTAAATTCAAAATGTTGATGTTTAATATTTTTCTCTTGGTTTTATTTCGCGAAATGAAAAAATATCTAGGCTTTGTTGCGCGTTAATGTATTTCTGCAGTATATTCTGAATGAAGTGGAAATTGTTTCCGTATAAATTAGGAATCGGCGAACGCGGAAACTTGCAGAAACTATAAATTGGAAAGTACGTTTATAGTCTGATCTAATTTCGTTCATTTCATTACACGTTCGTGAAGACGCTTCGACTAGCAGCAGGCAGTCGAAAACAACGCGGGTGACTCTCAAGGAACATTGAACCCCTCGTTTCTCAACTTCGTGGATCAAACGGACCGTGCGATTCTATCGAACACTGGCTCGCTTTGCTCGTATTACAAAGGCCGAGGTAACGCAAAGCCGAACTTGCGCTGGTGAACTTTTTAATTGCATCAGGTTGCATCGGTTGCAGTTAAATTCGCGCTAATTTACGGATTTGTTCGCGTCGTTTGGTTTTGATGCAAAAAAAAAAAAAAAAAAAACAAAAACAAAAAAGAAAAAATATCACACTTAGCGCAACGATTGCGTTTTGTCAACACACAGGGTGGAAGAACTGTTTCCTGCGTGACAGAATTTTGGAAAAAGAAAGTCACACACAAGCGCGTTTCAAGTAAAATTAATGTACCATTTGATCTCAATTTTTTTGCTGTTATTCGATGAAAAACTATGGCGTGGAACGCCTGAACGAGGCAAAGCGGTTTTAATGAAACTTAAAACTCCGCTTGGAAAAAGAAATGTTGATCGAAGAATATGAAATTTAATTAAGGCTTTTCCTTGCGACTTAAAAAAAACTCTTGCAGTCACGTTCGAATTACGTTCTTGTTACAAGATGCATCAAACATACCGCGTGATCAGGTTTTTTTTTTTTCATTTGTCGGCGTAAGTTCTTTCTTTCAAATCAATCATCTTGTATTTTCACTCCGCGATCTACAATTACAAGGGAAAGTTTGATCGGTTTCTTATGTCTCTGTTTGACACACGAAAATTAGGTTTTACAATTTCTTCGTCAACTTTTTATTTGTGCGAAGGTTGAAGGATCCTTCCGTTGTCACTGATAATGTAATGGGTTTTGTCTTTTATCGAGCATCGTCGAGAATTGAACGCGACGCGATCGTTACGCGAATAACTCCGAGGCGGCTGTCAACTCGGCATTATCCGCAAACCGCGGTGCCCGGAGCCCTTCGACCTCTCTGCGATCCACTCCTGATTTCAAACACCCGCGAGTGAAACATTGTTTCAAACTTCCGTGCTTGCGACACGGGAGCGGATGGGAGCTGAGGGCTCGACCGTACATCAGCGCATCGCGCGTGTGTGGTATGGCGTATATCTGACGTTGTGTGCATGTAAAAGGGAATGCCGTACACGAGGACGGAGGAGGTTGAAAGTACGCGGGGAATGCGAGGTCGGGCAAGGAAAATGGAATGGGACTGCCATAATGCGACTACGTAAAAACAAAAAGCGGTATTTTTCCTACTGCGTAAAAGTGTCAATGCTGCCAGAAGCTCTTGCGAACTCGACCGTTGCGCCGAACTCAAATGTACTATGTTTATGCATGCATGTGTTTTGGATGCGGAGTTGGAGACTGAAAAAGAGAGCTGTGTGTATATAAATGATAAAAAAAGAAAGTGTCATTCAAGTGTCTACTTAAGTACAAATGCCGTCTGTGTCGACGCATTTCTCCGCTGTTAACGAAAAACTTTCCGACACATTTTTCTTGAAAAAATATTTTTATTCAAGTAGAATCATACGATCATACGTTTGTTTGATCTTATAATCCTGAGCTATGGCTGATTTTCTGATATTTCTTGACTAGTTGACGATTTATATACAATGCCATTTTTGAATTTAATGTTTTAACTTACTCAATTTCGTTCACTGAAGAAAATTCCAATCAAAAAGATCGAAATGTATGATTCTATTTGAATAAAAGTAATTCACGTACATCGACATCTTGTATATCGGGTCTTTTGTTTTTAAATTCCATTAAAGTCCTGATGTATGATTAAACCTGGTGGGCTCGTAATGATCGCACATTTCTCTCGATCTTGTGAAAAACGGCGTTGCCCGCATAAGTATTTTCTTACGGACAGACACAAATGTTGCGCGAGAATGCCCGGCTATTTGCACACGTCACATTGCGCGTGGAAAAATGCGCGTTTGCTAAACGCATCGTGCAAGATGAAGATTCGATTCTCTTTCACCGATTCTGTTTTATGTTACCTGTATTCACGATATAAATGGAGAATCATTTTTATTATATTGTTTCGACGAGAAATTAAGTAAGTGAAAATTACTCACAATGATGCACAATATTCGGAAGAGGTCGGTGATATAAAAAGAAAAAATGTTAACTAAATAAAAAGAGAAAGATATGGAGTGAAATATAGATACACAGTTGTTACGAAAGAAATACCCTATTTTTTTGCTGTGTCGGGATCCGAAAAACAAGTGCATGCGTTTTATCGTAGAAACGATAAGTCGCTGTCGATTAACGACGTCGATTAATCGCGAATAATTTTTTTTTTTTTTTTTTTCTGCCATTATCGATAATTTGAACGCGAGCGCAATCGCGCGAGGATGTCGAAAAGAGAAGGAATCCACTCGAATGTGTTTCTCGCTGCTCATAAATTTCGCCGTATCTGGTATGCGGCGCGATGTGAAATATTCGTCGCGTATGGCGCAGAGAGTGCCGCGGGAAAAATCGCAACGTAAGAAGCTTCCGGCTTTTCTTGGTGAGAGGCGGCGAAAAGAAAATGTCGGGAAATGCATTATCGCGACATAGCGTCGTTCCATCATTCGCCGCGTTATCTTATATACGCCATCGACGTCTCCTCTTAAACCTTACTAACAACTATATCTTCCGACATTTAACTTTATCGAAACTTCCCCCATAGTTAGGCGTGCGCGATGTCCAAAGTCATTCTCGGTCAATTAATTTCTCTGTCAACGGAAAGCCTTATCGAAGCCTTCTGTTCGATCAAAAAAACAAACAAAAAAAAAAAAGATTTCGATGTTTTATGAATTATCCACGCATCTTTCTATGTTACATATATGCGTGTACTTCTTCTCCCATATCTCTCTCTCTTTCTGTTCATTTATTCATGTCATATATGCCATTATTTTTGTGTATCTTTCGAAAGACGCATCTAGATGCGGTACACATGTATATTTAGGAGAGAACACCTTGCTCGCTCTTTCTTCGCGACGTGCTACATCTCGCAAGTGTATACGCGCAACGAAAGAGAGAGGGAAAAGAGAGAGAAAGAGAATACGCTTCACAGTGCACTTTTCCGAGTGATCGAGCGCCTACAAAACCTTCGGTCCCCAACTTCCGTTTTCATCCTCGACTGCGTCTCGACCGCCGCCGTCTCCTCCACCCGAAATCCTCTCTCATCGCGGAGGGTGGAACACGGTTGCACGCGCGTACGTGACGGCGCATTTACATAACGCCGCTGCAAATTGTCAATGCGGCCAGCCTTTGAAAATAAAATATGCACTGCCGTTCTCGGCAGTAGCAGGTGCCGGTGTCGTGGGCGAGGAGAGAAACGGCGATAACGGGACGCTGAAGAGGGCGAAAGAAAACGTCCGTCGACGTTGTAGTGGTGGTGGTGGCGGTGATTACGTGAGCGAGCACGTGGGTGCACGTGGTGCTGCGCGAAAGGGCTTGCGAAATCGGGCTAGAGGGTCGTGATTTAAGAGGCCGTGCAGACGAATAAATTTCGCCAACGTGTGTTCCCGGCTAAGGTACGACTTGCGCGCGAAAAAAAGCGCGCATGCGAGAGCGTATGTGCATGCGGCCTATGTGTAGTCTCCGTATACCGAGTGTTCAAAGTTGAATGCTCTCAAAAAAAAAATTTACTTCCATGAGATAAAAAAACTTTGTGTTAAACACTTTGTGTTAAAAATATGAAGTAATGTTTTTTTTTCACGTTGTAATTATAATTTTCTTCTTTTATGTCGATCGTTTTTATTCAAGATTCTCAAGAAAAATTATTTTGTCACATGTAATTGTGTCTGATCTCTCAATATACACATGTACATTTTTTTCCTCGAGCTGTTAATTTTTATCTCGTTTCAATTTTATCTCAATTTTAATTTTTCATGTATAAATTTTACACGAAAACAGTAGTCGTCCGCTTATAGAAGCGCGTGCAGTCTGCCACGTGGAAAATGTATAATATTGCGCAATTTCCTACTTAGCTAGTATTTAATTAGCGTGTGTGTGCGTATGTGTATGTATGTGAAACACTCATGCGACAATTTCCTAACTTCTCCGTATACGTACACATGTACGTAGCGGAACACTAAATCGATTTTGCGAAAGGGGGAACGAGTTTTACTCTTCTGCGCGTTATTTTATCCCAGACCGACAGCAATGGACAGCAAACTGAAAGAGAACTGCGCGTCGAAGGGAAACTTTCTTTCCCTCTCGCGCGGAACGACTCGGTGTACGTGGAATTGCAAGTAGTACGAATATCGTGCTTCTTGATTTTTCTCTGGCTACTCTCTGCTGTTGCGTCTTTGTTATGCTTTTTTTTTTTTAATCTCTTCAGCCCCATTCTTCACCGGTAGTGCCGACGCTTCTATTTTCATGACCTTTTCTTTTTTTTGGTTTGCTTATTTATTTGCGCTCGCTCTCTCTCTCTCTTTCTCTCTCGCCGCTGGCGTATCGACCTCCGGTTTACCTTTGGTCAGCGGACGCACAAAAGTTACGGAGCTCGCGGGCATGTAGCGGACGACGCGAACACACGCGTGGGATTAAGGGGCAGAGAACTGCAAACGATTGCGGGGTTGCGGGGATAACGTTATCGTATTTTTCTTAAACGGGAGAAACGAACGAAAGGAAGGAAATTGCGCGATAATCTCGTTGCATCCTTGTGTTTTACTCACGTCGAGACCAGGTAGAGGAGATTCGGTCTTTTAATTAAGGCAAAGCCTTTGTTTCGGTTTAAATGTTTTCTTTAGCACTTAGCCATTAAAGGTTTCTATTATTGTACAAGTATATACGCACCTATCCGGACTTGTATATCCACCGAGTCATTTTTTGAGAAAAGTCTGTTATTGTACGCAACAACTGATTAATGTTACGAAACAAAAAGCGCGAATTAGTTAATTCGATTTGCAAATGTTAAGATAATTATCCGAACACGAATTTCTCGCGATAAATGTGGATTGACTCGCGATGTGTCTGCTTTGATCAACGATGAGAAACATATGTTATTAATACAGAATTACAGACTGCTCTGTTCTCGTTATCGACGCTTGTTAGAGTAAGATGCTTATGCAACTAAGATGCTTGTAAAGCAGCGAAGTGCTTTAGGCATAAGGAATTCACTCTGGAAAGTGGGTTTTGCGGCTTTGTCTGTGCAGTTCTCCGTTACAACTCACGCGCACGCGTGCGCTCCGGAGTATATAGATAAATGTCGAGTCAGAAGACTGACGTAATATATCGCTCAATTAATTATATATCGGTGCTATATAATTAAATTTTTTTTTGATACCAGCGTTAAAGTTTTATGATACGATAAAATTGAATAAATTGCGTTTTATTATAATCGCACGTTTCGAAATCTATTTAGAATTCTTTGTAACACGAAAATTTGCGCACGCAAATGTTTGACAATTTTGTTAAATCGAGTATCTTTGTTGATACTCGATTGATACAATTGTTTATACTTTAAAATCGCTTAAATTTTACAATCAGGATGCAATAGCACAGAAGTAGGACAAGTACGAGATTTAATCTGTTTGCACGTTTTTTTTTTTTTCAGACGCATCAATCTCGCGTATATTCATCATTTTAAAAGTCATGATATGTTTATTTATCTGAATACTTTACTCACGCGCTTCAGATTGTGTTTCGGCCGTTTTGCCCATAGGCCCTCAACACAACGATGCGCACTACGTATGTACATGTATCCTTTCAATTCTACTCCCTCTGGTAACGCGCGAAGTCTCTTTACGTGAAATCCGTCTCCGACGCGAGGACGTGTGCGCGCCGCACAATGCAGGTGCGCACACGGGTGCACGCGCGTAACGCCGCGTTGGCATAGTCTTGCCATACAGAGCTGACGATGCGTTTAATTAAACCGGCTGTCGCCCGTCTCTTGGCATTGTTTCCGCGGGTTTGAAAAGTTCCCCCGCGGATCCCCCAATCCTCCCTCCGATCTCTCTCATCCTCTTTCGGGAGGGTTGCGCTAGCTGAACCGGCCCTCGTGTTCCCGTTTGTTAAGCTCAAACTCTCGTTTGTGCACATGTTGTGCGCACTCGGCGGAAAGCAATGCCGCGTTATTTGTTGCTCATTTGACAGACAACAGAAACATATCAGTCAGTCGGTTTTATACGCGTGTCTCTAACTATACCACTTGTGGTCATATTAGGAAATCGTTCGTGAAAGAACGAATGGGTGTTCTGCGACAAGGTACATAAAATGTTCGACGATTATTCGAGACATTATAAATTCTGATAGATGTAATAACATATCGCTCTGTGCGATCCAAATTACGCGCTACGTCAAATTAATATCTAATCCGTTTAATTAATAAAATATGTTTGAATAATTTACGGATTATAAACGTCGATACCGAAATAACGATGTGTTTCGTTCGATTGTTCCATATTTTATGAAATAGAGAATTGCAATAGAGAGATGACAAAACGCACACACATCCGTAGTATTTTCTCGTTATAAACAGAAAAATTTTTCTCGTTACAAGCGAAAACTTACCGCAGCAAAAAATAAAGTAAAAATAAACGCGCCGTTGAATACGGCCCGGAAAAGAAGGTATGTTTGCCGTGTTCGCTTAACT
The DNA here is from genome assembly GCA_014839585.1 of Pseudomyrmex concolor. Classification (NCBI taxonomy): domain Eukaryota; kingdom Metazoa; phylum Arthropoda; class Insecta; order Hymenoptera; family Formicidae; genus Pseudomyrmex; species Pseudomyrmex concolor. The sequence goes on from QVOB01006670.1 coordinate 12,888, forward strand.
TAACTCCGGTAGCGACTAGAACACTCGCATTGATCGCAAGGATTATGTCACCATTAATTAATATTCCGTTTATCGACGCCTCGGGAATCGTGATCGGACTATGCGAAATACGCTTGACAATGGGATCGGGTTACAGTAAGTAGGAAGCCATTCCCACGATCGGCCGAGAGCACGAGCGACAGAAGTTCGAGCCGCAGATCTGTCCATATGTACACTCCGAAACTGACCGCGCTATTGGCCGAGCTGAGTGTATTCTGGTACGGTTTATATCGCGAATTGCGCGATCGTGTTCATTTTGCCAATCGCATAGGCCGTTTGTAATGGGCTCAATAGGCTTATTGGACACAAAGTATATGATGTACATATGCGTGCGCACATTATCAATTTTATAGATGACAAACGTTATACGAATTTAGATATACCTAATAAATTTGCGCTTTGTATATAAATTTTGTTACGTGCCTGTGTGAGAAATTCATGAAATAACTCCGACCGATACGAAAAGCATATTGCCTAAACATTTTAGAATCACGCTACTGGTGGATATCCAATACATGCACACATTAGCCGAGCGTGGGTAGATCTAAGGAGGTCAAATTACGGTGACATACACATCACGTATGTGCGGAGGGTAGTCGGCACATACGAGCGAGTTTACCGTGGCACCCCCGTTGTTCTCCGTTTGCCCAATACTGACCCAATTTCGATACGCAATCTCGGGATCGACGAGATATTATATTTTTGACGACTCTTTGCAATTATCACTATAGAGACAAATATCTTGTTAACAAAACTAATTAAATTACACTCGAAATTACATTGGAAAAAAATAATAGCTCCGAAAAAATTGAATTTATCGATCTCTAAAAAAATGCGCTCCACCAATTTCGATCTATGGTTTCTCAATTAGCGAACGAATGAAAGAGTCTTTGTTGCAAAACGGACTTTGCGAAATGTAAATAGTAATAGCGAGACGTAAAAATACAACTGTTATAAATGAAATGAATGTTTAATGGAAATCTTAATGTCTCCTATTTTTGACAAAAGAGCGAATAAACGGCTTTTATCGTCGAAGAGACGATCGTGGAGAGAAAGCAGGATCGGAGTTATTTTATTTAATATAATTATCTACGAGCGGAGTTTTGGCGACGTACCACTACTTGCGCTCTCAATACGAGACATTTAATAATGCTGCAACGATGGATTGATTTAATTGAATCGAGCAATTACATAAAGTTACATAATCACGACTCGTGATAATTGCGGTGTTGTCATGTCAAAACAACCATCTGGCGCGAGAGAGAATGTTGACACTGAGAAGATCGGTGAGCGACTGTCACAGCTTTTTTTTTTTTATATCACATGTAATAAAATATTGACTCACTGCGCAAATCTAAATTTTATTTCCGTGAAATATGGAATTACTCGATTAAACGAATGTAACGGAAAAATGATTATTTCGCGAAATAAAATCACACTTTATCGAGTTTTTAATGTAGGCAGGTAAGCGACAAAAAATGATCGATTATCGCGTAATTTTGTCGCGCAACGAAGGAAATATATCAATTTGCTCAAATAAAATGTTACGCGCGATCAATTGATTACATTCACCAATTCAAATTTAATTTTTTATTTTATATGTATATATAATCAATATAACGCGCGACCGAGACAGCTTGATTTATCTTTCGATTCAATTGTGTTGTGACATACATAAGTCATTGAGTTTTTGCACTCGTTGTAGAATTTTGTTTAAGTTTTTACGATTTGTGTTTGAGCAAATATTTTTTATAACTACGTAACACGCTTTGCAACGCGAATAAATAATTACTCAAAAAAGTATAAGAAATATTAATATTGCACAATAAAGTGCGTATTTGCGGTTGACTTACGAATAAAAATGCTGAAATTACATTGTGCGTATCGGAACCACGTCGTTCTTCTATTGAACGAATTGCGTTGTCAAGCGCACACGTTTTAAGTTTGAATTTTCGCTGTCGTATATTGAGTAGCGTATCAATAATCGTTATCCTCTGCACATAGGGATTTTGATAGCTCTATTGAAACACGGTCACGTATTGTTTTGGGATTTTGGTGCACTTATACTATCGGATTACATTTACAAATCAAAATGTGTGCGATGCACATGTGCGCAAAATTCTTTCGTAGTGATATACAAATCAATTGACGCAAAACTAAAAGTATGATTATTCGAATAATGTTTTTTAAATCATGTTTGATGAGGAGATGAGTGTAAATAAAAAATTCTAAGCGAAATTTTTTTCATCAAAAATCGTTAAAGTCCGGTATTTTTTTTCGACAACTTTTAGCATCATCTCATATCTTTTTCTTATATTTTTATTACATCACGCGCACGCGTTTCCTTTTCTGTTGTCAAAATCAAGAAACTTTGAGGAAAATTTTCATAAAGTAAGTTCACTTTGTTGATATACGTATGAATGCGATGTAAGAAGAGGAAACGCGATGTAACTTTGCGAAGAAGTTACGTGAATCCTCCGACCATCGTTATTCAATGAAGTAGTGTTGGACGAGAGGAAAAGGAAAGAG
>QVOB01006671.1:0-15416 GCA_014839585.1 Pseudomyrmex concolor
TATTTCAATAATAGTCATTTATTTAGTCATTTGTCATTTATTTTATGGAGTAGCAGTCCATTGAGTGTATAATATTTAATAATTTAACTAAAATGCGACAGGAAATTCTGATTTTTACATATATGTAATATTCAACATAATTATACATGTACATAATATACATGTAATATATTCTCTATCTAATTTTTGCTACGCTGGAGTCTTGTAATGTCGAGCTCCGAGTAATGAAATATCTTTGTTTGTGGGATAGGCATGCTTGGTTTTCTCTTGGTAATCTACAGACACGATACTTTCTCATGAGAACAATTTTTTTTTCTCAAGATATACATAATTTTTTTTAATTTACATCTTTCACATTTAAATTTACTCATGTGAGAAAATGTCGTAAAAAGCCTGCGTGCATATCCCAAGTTTTGGCACAAATTGTTTATTACTTATAATATGTATCTCTCTGGGGCCAGTATTAGTTTAGCATTCAGAGGCTTCAAGTAACACACAGTTTGATGATTTGTTAAATAAGTTTTTAATATTTTCATAGATCTATACGTGAGAATACATTTAACGCGAATAGAGAAAAATCGAGATATGCAGATCGTGTAATGTCTAGAAGATATATGAGTGTGATATAAGAGATTTCTTTTTCGTAAAATGAATGTGATAAAAAAACGTATTCAGTGTTGGTAATAATAATTAAAAAACAAAAAAAGAGAAATTTAAAAATTTATCAATGACTAGTCTTAAAAAACTATATTATACTTGTAAATTATTTGTTGGGTACATTTACACTGTTTATAATACAGTAGTGTCTATTTGCACAAAACTTAGGAACGAAGTTCGTGTGCAAATAACGAAGACGGAGTTATTTAAAGCTTCCGAATCGTGTCTTCTGAGCATCGAAATGCATGGAAGATGTAAGAATAGAAAAATAAGTAAGAAAACGCTTTGAGAAATGCATTACGGACACTACTGTAATTATAGTATAATAATATTAACACGTGATATAATTTTATATACGTGAGATACATTTCGAAACTTATTCTTTCACAGTTTTTGAATTTATATATTAAATTACGTTTACATGTATTTTGCGTGCGGATTATTTGCAGCTTATAGAACTCAGCATGACTGTGAATATACTTATATATATATATGTTGAACATATTATACTTCACTTCAATTTATCAAATATAGAAGCAACACTTGAAGAATTGTCAGTACAATTAAAGTATTAAGCGGATATATATATATATATATATATATTATGTTGATGTGAAACATATTTGCAGTTTTTACACATTAAAGCTAAACCAAAAACGTAACAATCTTTTTTAACTTACGCATATATGTACGTGCACACGTGCGAATTATTACGTATAATTCTTACAATTACACTCTGTATGAACAATTTGTATGCATATTTATCAAATCTTCTTTGTTCTAGTTTTGTCTATATGTGTGTGCATATGCATTTTTGTATGTGTATATATATTCACACATACGGATAAGAATGTGTGTGAGCATGATAAAATATCGAATTTAGAAAATAAATATTATATTTATGGCTATATATATATATATATGTAAAAGTATATAAAGAAAAATTATATCACTATGTATGACTAAAGAAGATTATACACTGTTGTCTTTATGAGATAGTTGTGAGAAAAGTTCATATAAATGTGTATATTGTTTTATTTGTATTTTTAATTTATTGAGACTTTTCAGGTATTGTCTTTAATAACACCATTTTACATTTACAAACTCAATATTATATGTGTTTACACATAAATTGTAATAAGAATAACTTCATATTACATGTGAGTATGAAGATTGTGTGAATTTTGTTACAATTTCTCAATTATGATCAGATCTACACAATGTATTTTACAATGGATGTTAAATATACAAAAATAAACACAGTATGTACAAATTTATGTACCTTTGTGCTTGAGACTTTTGTGTGCATTTATAAGCTCAAAGTTTAATAATATAAAAATTTTCTTTCTCTAACAAAATGATAAGCAGTTCTTTCTTTTCTTGTTTTACCCATATAAACATTAATTTTAATGTGTGTTTGAGCATCATCTGTTTTAAATACAGTTCTAAAATGTATATGTACATATACATATAAATATATATATATATAATAAACATTGTAAAAAAGATATTTATAGATATATAAAATTGCATCATTTTTACATTTCTTTATTAAAAAGAGAAATGCAAAGTTAATAGAGAGACAATTCAGAATCTAACTGAAACAACAATCACATACTTTTGTTAGAGATTCTTAGAAATCTTGTGTACTTCACACATTACAAAACTTATGTTTCTTTTCTTTTGATGCATCTTTTTTGGGTTGCTCTTTACGACTGCACTTGTGATAGTCAAATTCTTGCGATACTTCCCTCTCATTTGCTCTTGTTATTGTTCTATACACAAAGATCTTGCCTTCGCAATTGTGACAAAATCGATTTGAAGGATGAGAACTGTTGAAATGGTTTTTTATAGCGTTTCTTATGCTGTTTCCCACGATAAAACTGTTGCAATTGTCGCAACGAACAAGCATTGGCTGAAGTCTCCCGTGAACGGCATCCGTGCGATCGTTGATTACTCTCTCGCTATTTACCGTTTCTTGGTTTCTGACTTCACGGTTATCTGACATGGTTCAGCCCGTTTCTCTGCACGTGCAGTCAATAACGCACCTAAAATTTTATTCGCAATATATGAGATTCATGTTAAAACTCGCGCAAAAAAACGATATATACTTATACGCAACACTTGTCAGAATAAATAGAATAGAGTTGATAGGTCTCGCAAAATCACAGTAAAGGTTAGAAACACTTGCGGCGCAAAAACATTTGAACAATATCGAGTGTGCACACGCAATGAATAAACCGCATTGCTACGTCACAATGCTTCTAATTGTTAATCTTTTCTGCAATTGTACTTGATATTACCTTTGTTTTGTGCACGTGCATATACCAATGTGTTGAGTGCGAGAAAGCTCGATTGTTTTAGGGCGACCATCTCCCTCCACAAAGAACAACTTTCTGACTTCACTTTAAAGACTATCCTATTGTTGTTCACAGAGAACAATGAAGCTGAGCAAATGCAGCTTATCTTAGAAATGCTCTTTCTCTCTATCAATTTATACATAGAACTTAAAAATAAAACAAAGACACACACAAAGTATAAATATATGTAAATACTTTATTAAACATAGCGAAATAATTACAGTAATGTTTCAACACGTGGGAATTTAGGATTTATATAGGCTTAATTTTGAAGTGCAGTCCTATCAGCGAGAACACCAGGCATTTGAGATCCTGTACCAGATAGTAGAAGCATCGCAAACCCTCCGGGTCCCGCGACTGATTGACATCCAGAAGAGATCCGGTCTTGGACGTGGTGAACGATATGTGCTCGTCGCCGATCACGATTTCTAGTTCCTGGCGACCGACGCGATCCGGCTGCGGCCACAACGAATCGTCCTCCTGCATGATCTCGGAGTCCTGGATGATGCGCTTCAGCTCCTCCATCACGCATTGATGAACGTACGCCTCTTTGCGGATCATCGTGTCGTTCTTGTAATTGGAGTTGTTGGCGTAGCGCAGCTTGCCATCGGGCCGAAACTCGAATTCGAGAAACTCGTGGCCGAACTTGCCTTTGTGGCCAACGTAATAGCGTATGTAGAAGTCCGTAGACATCCTGGTGCTCGTTACTGATTTTGACAATAAACACAGTTGCGCGAGACACCGCGCTTTCAATAGCTTGTTATGATATCCGCCATGCTTAAACGTTAAGGCGGGTTGTATCCCGCTTTTATGTGCAGTTTGCAATAATGTGCACAAGCAAATATGGCGATCAAGAGGTGACATTTCATTGGTGCGTTGGCAAATTGAGATTACATTAGATTTGACCAATCAGAACAAAGCGAGCAAGTTAATGAACTTCTTCTCGATTGGCTAGTTTGATATGAGTTTAAAAGGAAAAATTTCATGAAAAAGAGATGATTGATCAGCTGATCGGGTTATGTTGTTGGCACCGATTTCGATGTGTCCGAGAGAGAACGTCAAAGAAATGTCAGTTGTTGACATAAAAAAACAGTATGTCTATTTCTGTGCTCCTTGTACTGAATGTTGAAGAATAACACGTTAACGAGACAGAACAGATGTCCAATTAAAAAAAGGAGAGAAAGAAAAAATATAATATTCGTAACACGCATTTTTCAACATTTGTGTTGCGATGATTTACGTTTATCACTCGAGTTTGTAACGTACGTATGTCAAAAACTAGTAGATTAAAAAATGAAATCCCACATGTTTAACATAATTCTTATATTGCTCGTAGTGAAATTACTATTGAAAATCATGAATAAAAGCCACGCAAACAAGAGACTGAACCAGCTGCCAAGTTGGCTGTGGACCAACTCGACCACCTTGCCGCCGGTTTACAAGATGGTATGGGAGGCGGTACGAGAGGATCGGGTCAGATCGAACGGTATGCAGAACGAGTTGCTCGTCGACACCAACAAGGTGTTTCCGCTATTACTCACAAGCCAACTGCCCACGGAGGTACTCGGTCACATATGGAATTTGGCTAATCAGAAATACGCGGGACAGCTGACTGAGCAGGAACTGTATATTGTATTGGCCCTTGTGGCTGCAGCTCAAACATCTTACACTTTCAACAGCCTTGATATATTGCATTTACTCCCTTTCCCACCGACACCGTACTTGAACATAGAATGTTTGATGAATCTGCAACCCGCGCAAATGAATACGGCAAAACTTCAGTATCAGCACACTAACGAAGAGTCCAGTGTCGGCAATACGAGTATAGATGGAAAGTACATGCCTGATGTTAAAGGAAAACTTAAAGGCAGAGCGCATGCGAGCACAATGGCTGATGCAAATGTGTTTTTCTCTAACAACACATCTGGAAAATCCAGTTTCGATGGCAAGATTCAAGCTCCAGCCGGAAATAATTTCAATAACTTGTTCAAAGATGCAAAACAAATTTCCTCACATGCCGAGCCATCTGTGCCATCTTTTGATGAATCTTGTGATGATTTTACGGAATTTCAGAGCGCTCCCATTCCCAACGTCTCTACTACCTCTAATATACTACTGTGGGACAGCAAGCAAGGTTCTGCAATTGGCAGCAGACTTGCCAATCACAATCTAGGAGTGAAGAAAACAGTTGACAAGATCAAAAAAGTTACTTCCGCACCGAAATCCATGCAAGTTAACATGCAAGTTCACACCAATGTGTCGTCATATCAGAGCAAAGATCATCAGTCTGCGTTAGAGCCCTCATTGGATCTGTTTCCCAAGTGTGCGGTAAAGAATCAGTCAAAAACAGTCATACTTAAAGATACCGTAATTCGCAATAATGACATACCTAAGGATTACACTGACACTAATCTATCAAGCGTGTCAGAGACACATGCTAACAATGAAAAAGAAATAATACCTAAAGTAACACCAAAGGTAAGCGAACAGTAACTTCTGTTATTATTTGATTATGACAGCGAACGTGTCTTTATTTTTGCACATGAGTTTAAAGTGGATATATTTTTTGTGTCTGATTCGTATGAAATATTTTGTATATCTGTAGGCTGTTACGTTAGATACGTCTGATTCTGTTCAACAAGATTTAATGAGCTTGCAACAAATCGAGGATAAATACAGTGCATTACGCGCATTAGTTGAGGAAACCTCGACTGCGAATAATGCGAGTTCGAACGTAACTTTTAACAGTCAATCAGCTGACGAATTCGGGGAATTTATGTCTGCGGAACAACCGTCCACCAATCCCTCGATATCAGATACTTTGGATACCGAAAGCTTTAGTAACATACTCGCAGATTTTGATTTTAAAGCACATCCTACTGCCGACAACAACAGTAACTTAACGGACTTGAACTTGGTATCTGAAGTATCTGAGTCGCTTAGTAATCTAAAGTTTGACGATGGCATTGAAATACAGTCAGTAGAATCAGGTTGGTGGATTTCACACACACACACACGTGCTACAGTTTTTATTTTCGCTTATGTTTTATGTTTCGTTCAAATCAAGTAGCATATTATTCTTAGGAAAGAATGTTCAAAAAGAGGATGCTATTTCGATAAATAGTGTAGAATTGATTAGTGGGCCGTCTGAAGCACTGCCACGATCTGGATCTGTGCCTAGTTTAGATCTTAAATCATTTTTGCCTTCGAATATAGAGGAGGATCAAGCTGTAGAAACGTCACAGCAAGTACGTATGTCACTCAAGCAGATAAAAAGACATATAAGTGTGTGTATGTGTATATAAAAATATACTACATGTATCATCTCTATATAAAAAGTAAAAATATCACTGTTGTTGTAGACTATGTACTGGGAATGGAAGCAGTATATGGAAAGTTGTATTTTGCTGTTACAAGTAGCAGCCAATATATTTACTAGTATTACATCGGAGTTAGTCTTGAAAGAAGTCTTAAATTCGGCTCAAGGATACAACTTTCTCTGTCGTAAGTATCTCTCAAAAATACATTTATTTATGTAAAAATGGATGTAAATAAATTACAAAGTGCATCTTGTTATTAGAATTAGCCGAGGTAGCGGCTGTTTGCAGACGCGTTAATTTTTCATACAAAGAATTGGACATAACCATTGTTGGATTCGATGACCTTCTGATGGACATCGATCGGGTTTGGGCTGAAATGGAACCTTTTTACGCGAACATACCGGTAAGTGTCATTTCCGTGCGTGAAACTGTCTCATGTGCGTAAAAACATAAATATGGAACATCAGGCGACAATTTGTCTGCGAGATTTTGTCGCATTGAAAAATATATTCGCGCGTATTCATGGATTTCAGATCATCACTGAGTTACCAGTTTGGCCATTGCACCAAGGAGAGTGTATTACTTGTTCGCTGTGTTTAACAGTTATCACGAGTGGTCGAGTTGTTTATAACGACAATAGCTACCACGCGACTTGTGCGAACTTGTGGCTTAATTGTGTGAATAGTCAATTACCGGTAATGCGATATAATCATCTGTTTTATCAATCGAATATATGTCCAGGAAGTCACATTTAAAGTATCAATTTGCACGTAATTTCAACGTTTTTTAAATTTAAATTAAAAAAGAATAAATTCTTCGCAGAGAGATCTTATAGCGTGTATAAGCTAACTATTATAAGAGCGATTTCTTAAAATGTAGCTCCGATACATACTTTTCGTCCGAATATATACCGAAGTTAGCACTCATGCACAGGCAAAGTTTTACTTAATATATACGTGTACTTAATTTATACTCCTCGAGAATTCTTGGCATTATACATCCAATGAGGCAGTCGCGTTTGTGAAGTACGACATATATCTTAAAACGAACACTGTACGGATATATTTCAAATAATCGATCTAGTGCATTATAAAAAGAAAACATAACATACTTAGTGTTCCTATAAAATTACACAGATTTACATGTAATTAACGTTGACTGGTGTCGCGCGGCCTATACACTATTCCTCTGCTCTTCATTTCTCTGATGACACCAGCTGGCAATCGTCCCGATACAGATATGGCATAAACACCTTTGCAGAAGCGATCTGAAGAAAAAAAAAACATAGAATCTCTATTAATAACTACTAGATGTGATTGAAACAAGTTTTTTGCACAACTGAGAATAGAATTTTATTTCTACACCAGTATGTTCTCAGAGAAATACTATTTTTGTTGAAAGTCATGTCTCTGTATAAAAAATATATGTTTAGAAAAAGTAAATTGATTTCTCAAATAAATATATATTTATTACAGTAACAATTTAAACATATGGGACTGTTATAAATAATCTGTAATTAGATGTTACAAATAATCAAAAAGAGCACTTACTTATTCTTTGCCACTTGCATACCCAGCTATCTTCTGGACTCATTGCAGCAATCATTCTGCAAAATCAAATGTAAACAAATAAAATACAGAAATCAAAAAATGCTCTCGACATGTGTTAACTGACATATGTGTATGTGTACACAAATAATTTTAATTATATATTATACATTGTTGTATATTACCCATCAAAGTTAGAACTAGTGCAGTCGAAAACATTGTCTTTGTTATTTTTCATACGTAAAAACTCGTCACAGTTGTCACATCCATCAAGCTCGAATTGCTCGAATGTCTGAAGGCATCGACAAAATTATAAATAAAATTATTAACAAAGTGTATAAAATACACACAAATGTTCTACTGAATTATGAAACATACCTTAATTAAAGAGCACACCAAACACGCTCTCAACTGGCGTAAGTCTTTTGGCACTGTCTCCATAGACATGTTTAGCAATGTTTAGGTTGTTTTAGGTTATTTTTTTCGACTCAACTACGTCAAAGAGAAGACTGACTGAGAGACTGACCAGGGCCATATGAAAAATGTGGTCATTTTCGAATCTCTGGAGTACTGACGTAAACGTACTTATCGACAATCCTTGTGGACATGGCTACGTAGTTGCCATTGTGCACCACTCCTGGACATAGCGCTGGCGAAAAAACTGGAAAAGCGATTTAAAGCTAAACTGGGACTGTGGTTGCTCTTGGGGTTTTCTTTCTGGCTACTTGCATAATTATTTTATAAAAACACCGTTGAGAGTTGAGGTTGAGAGACGTGTATTCTTTCGGTAAGGTCTTTGGTTTTTAAACGTCATGTCAGACATGTGACGTAAATATTTCTTTTTTCTCTGTCACACTAGAACGAGTGCAAAGACTTTTAACTCCTCCAATCTCAATTCACGTTACGCATGTGCGTAATCTTAATCACGTCTTGTGAGTAAATCTGTGAACATCGAAAGAGCAACTTTTTCGTGATATGATAATAGTTATGTACAGAATAACAGAATTAAGAAAGCGAGCTGCTAAATTAGTCAGATAGTGTCAAAAAGCTTGAGGATAGGCAGAGAGGAGACACGGTAAGAAACGCTATAAAATTACTTGAAGAAGCAGGCAACTATGGCACCAAACAAAGTACGTATGACAACAATAATTATATGTATTAAATTAGTATAAAGTTACATATATACATACTTGTACACATATTTTGTACATGTTGTATACTGAATTATAATCAAATATTTTATGTTGTTTATACATAGAAAGACAAGGGAAGATATTTGAACATTGGAGATCGTGTAACGTTGTTGAACCGATTGGAAAAGGGGGAAAAAGCTTCCAATTTAGCAAGAGAATACAATATCACACCAGGGGCAATATCAAAATTAAAAAAGGCCAAAGAACACATACAACGACAATATTCTATAATTCTTGAGAATCGAGGAAGCACAAGCAAGATAAAGTTCACAGTTGAGGATAATCATCTCGAAAGATCTCTGTACGAATGGTTTATTGAAAAGAAAAACATGGGCGATACGATAACCGGATCTATGTTACAAAAGAAAGCAGTGGAATTGAATGCCATGTTAAATGGTTCCAGCGCGTTTAAAGCGTCTACCGGTTTTGTGGCTAGATTTAAAAAAAGACACAATATTAAGCACTTGGCTCATCAGGGAGAGAAACCAACTGTTGGCAAAAAAGCAATTAAGTTTTTTCAGAAAATAGCGAAATATATTACTGAAGCTGAAATACCATTGGACAGAGTTTATAACGCCGATAAAACTGGTCTGTTTTGGAGGATGTTACCAAATAGAATACCAACTATCGACGAAGGCCAGTTCTCAGAAAGAAAAATCTACAAAGACAAGGTCACTTTGATGATGTGCACAAATGCTACAGGTAGTCACAAACTCCCGCTTTTAGTTGTGGGAAAACACGATCAACCAGATTGTTTTAACAACATACAAGCTTTGCCTGTTTTCTACAAAGGACAAAAATCTGCCTCTATGGATAGTGAATTAATGTTACAGTGGTATAAGGACATCTTTCTTCGAGAAATAGAGCAGTATCATGGATCAGATAGTAAACAGTGCCTTCTTTTACTGGAGAACGCTCCTTGTCAGATATCAATAGAACAGTTCAACTCAATTAGCAAACAGTGCCAAGTAATATTTTTACCTCCCAATGTGAAATCACTTGTACAGCCAGTAAATCAGGGAATAATTGCAAAATGTAAACAAATTTATAAAAGTAATCTTCTCCGACTGATACTTGCAGAAAATAACTTTGAAGATGTGCAAAAACTTTTACAATCATTCGATTTGCTTCGTTGTTGTTATTTAATAAGCAATGCTTGGGATGCGATAACAGACGATTATATAAAAACTGTTTGGAAAAATATTGTCTCAATTGATACAGATTTAGAACCACAGTGTGTTCAAGACTCGCAGCTTACATTCACGTTTGGCAATGACAAGATTCCGAATTCTAAAGAAATTATCGCATGGTTGCACGATAATGATGATGATGAGCCAGAAAGTGAAACGTTAAATGATCAAGAACTACCGTCTCCAAAGAACAATAAAGAAACTGACGAAAATGAAACGGAACACAACAGATGTCCAATCGAACATGACGTTACGGAAGACGACATTGCCGCGAAAGATGCTGTTGTTGCAATAAATACAGTAATACAGTACACGAGGAAGGTCGAAGTCACCACCGAGGAATCTAATTTTTTGTTTAAACTTTGGTTACGGGCAATCAATGAGCTTCACGATACGTAAAACTTCTTAGGTAGCTAAATGACAGCGGCGTGCGTCTGCAACCGGAACTTCGCAGATTTCACTTCGCTTTGTATCAAATATAATAAATTGTTCTAGACATACATAGCGACATAAAGGAAACGCGGCACAAACGGTTTTATAGTTAAGGTTTTTAAATTATAAAAAAGGTAATAAAACTTCAATGTAAAGTGTAAATATATTTATTATTTACAATATATACATATGTATAAATGCATTTATATAATATATATTTGTTTCTTACAGTACACTTGATTTTTTATTGACTCTCAGGTAGATTTGTACTATTCTCCGTGATTTTCCACATTAGAAAATAGATTTAATTACAACAGGAGTTTTAATGACGTCAATTCGTTTTAAATTGAGCGAATTGAATTCTTATATAAAACGTACGAATGCGTAAATGTTTTATTTAGATTATAAATTTTTTCTTTGCATTTGCAGTTATCTTATGAGCGTATTCGCGGTTGATTCGCGCCCTTTTAATTCACGCACGTGAAAAAGATTCTATTCTGATTGGCTACTCCTCAACCATATCTTTTTTGTTAGCGTTCCGATTGTAGCTCGTTTCTCTGTCAAGATGTGTCTCTAGGTATATTTGTGTCGTTAATGGTTCACTTCGAGGTCAAGTGTGTGTGTGTGTGTGTGTGTGCGTGTGTTTGACGACGTCCAAAAATCTGAAGTCATTCTATAACATTGTTCGATACGTACTGTTCAAACTGGCGTGATTTGATACTCGTTTAATTTAGTTTTGCAAGATTTTCTCCGTCGTTTAAAATGGAAGAATTGGGCATTATTCTGCCCGATAAGGTACGTTTATAACTTTGACCTGAAATACTAGCACACGATCCGAAAACACGTAGGTAACCTTTTTATAAATTCTCGTGAGTCTTTTGCCACAATTGCGGTTGATAATTTTAAATGATTTTCTATGTATAGTATGTAAATCGTGATTCATGTTTACAGGATGTGGGTGAAATTGACTGTAAACCAGTTACCGGTCACTACACAGGAGCTGGAGATGAACTGGATGTCGAAGATCTTTATACTAAATATAAGGTAGTACATTTGTCTAAAGTATATAGATGGTGAAAATTTAGGAAGTATAGATTCTCTCATAAGATTAAATTTTGTAATCTTCTGCTTAGAAATTGCAAAGGCTGCTGGAATTTCTTGAAGTACAAGAAGAATACATCAAGGATGAACAACGCAATCTAAAGAAAGAATATTTGCATGCTCAAGAAGAAGTTAAACGTATCCAAAGTGTACCTTTGGTCATTGGACAATTCTTAGAGGCTGTTGATCAGAACACTGGCATAGTGGGATCTACAACAGGCTCAAATTATTATGTACGGATTTTGTCTACCATAGACAGAGAACTTCTGAAGCCTTCTGCCAGTGTAGCACTTCACAAGCATAGCAATGCTTTGGTGGATGTGCTGCCACCAGAAGCTGATTCTAGTATTTCTATGTTACAAGCAGGTAACAAAATCTAGAAGCTATTTTCAAAATGTTTGTTAAAAGTAAGTAATTTTATTTATATACATTCACAGATGAGAAACCTGATATTCAGTACAGCGATATAGGTGGAATGGACATGCAGAAACAAGAGATCAGAGAGGCAGTAGAGCTTCCTCTTACTCATTTCGAATTGTATAAACAGATTGGTATTGATCCGCCGCGAGGTGTACTCATGTATGGACCACCTGGTTGTGGAAAAACTATGTTGGCAAAGGCTGTTGCTAGACATACTACTGGTACGAATCTAAGGCATACTATTGAAGAAATTTTGTTGAAAATATTTAAGTTAATTATACAACAAAGGTTTGTTTTAATTCTCTATCTTTATTTTCTTTAGCTGCTTTCATTCGCGTAGTTGGTTCTGAATTTGTGCAAAAATATTTGGGCGAGGGGCCGAGAATGGTGCGTGACGTGTTTCGTTTGGCAAAGGAGAACTCGCCGGCTATAATATTTGTCGACGAAATAGATGCTATTGCTACAAAGAGATTTGACGCTCAAACTGGAGCGGATCGTGAAGTGCAACGTATTCTTTTAGAGTTACTCAATCAAATGGATGGTTTTGATCAGACAACCAACGTTAAAGTTATTATGGCCACGAATAGGTAAGGCTGCTTGTAATATTCAATTGTTTAATTTCATTAATCTGAAGATAAACTGACATTTCTGTTCATGGTATATTTTTGTAGAGCGGACACATTGGATCCTGCATTGCTTCGTCCCGGTAGACTGGATCGAAAGATTGAATTTCCGCTACCTGATCGCCGACAGAAGCGCTTAATTTTTTCCACTATCACCGCGAAAATGAACTTGAGCGAAGAGGTGGATCTCGAGGATTATGTGGCACGGCCGGATAGAATATCCGGTGCCGATATCAATGCCATTTGTCAAGAGGCGGGAATGCACGCCGTCCGTGAAAATCGTTACATAGTTTTAGCCAAGGATTTTGAAAAGGGTTATAAAAACAATATCAAAAAAGACGAATCCGAACACGAATTCTATAAGTAAATTTAATATATTTGTGTGTTCTTTAATCATTATACATATATTCACACTTACGGTATACGTATGTAACTAACATATGCATATTATATACAAACATTACGAGATTAAATTGGTGGCTATAATTAATAACGTGTTTCTCTTTTATGATTCTCTATGATATCCAGTCTCTGTTGTTTTATCTATGTATTTATAGTTCATATATAATCAAAAATGTTTATAGATGTTTAATAGGTAATAGAGTTTTCTTTTTTCGTGAAAAATGTTTCAGTGATGTTCACTTTTTTCTGTCTTTCTCGCAAAAATATACATGCAAACTTGGTTATATCTTTTTATAATTGTATAATTTACATGTACGTCATGTCGCAATCTTTAAATAATCACGATGACAATCATTTTCATGAAACTCAACACAAAGAAGCTTCGAATTCGGACGAGCACGAAAGAAAAAAAGAATCGATCACATTGAAACTTTTGAAAACTATTTTTGAATCTACACTAAGAAAAATGGAGTTAGCGGTAATCAATGATAAGTCATCATCAAATGTATATTTGTTTAATGATATTGTAATAATGTTTAATGATATTGTAATAAATTTACACACGATTATATAGGTGGCTTTGCCCTCTATTATATTAGACTCTGAATTACCTATGATTCTCACGAAATGCGAGCTAGGTATGATAAACGACATTTTTTTATGCGATACTGAACATTGTTCGGAATGTTTATTGAAATCAGGTAAATAAATATTTAATATAAATATATTCGTTTTACACGACTTTTCTACAATCAAATTTTATATTTCAGCGTTTGAACGAAAGGAACATTCTTTAAGAAAGCGTAAAACACACTGTCAGACAACTTGGAACATGTCCAGATTTGATCATGCAGTCTACAGAGCACTGAAGGTTGTTCCTGCGATCATCTAAAATAGTGAAACTTGCTTTTTGAATATAAAATAAATAATTTTAATTAGCAATTTCTTCAGATTTTGAACAAACACATTGATGTTCTGTATCCTCGCGAGAAGTACATTTCAATGCCGTCAGCTTTGTTTCTGCATTATCTTCGTTGTTTTTTGCAACATGCTTTGTGTAAATTGAACCTCACGCCGGAACAAGCGAGAAGCAAAGAATTGCATTACAGACAACTCTGGCGCGATCAGGAAAGATCTATCAAAGATAGTAACGGTAAAGATACGTATAATTAATTTTCTTTACATATAAATAACACGTCTGTTTTTTAATAAAAACAATTAATATTTCTTCTTCCAATTTTTTCTTACTTCTCGTGGAAATGCGTAGTATTTACGAGGGACTTGGAAAAGCAGCGAAGTAATTATGAAAAGCTACTCGAGAATGTAATTGAGCAATATAAAAAAAACTTAGCCATTGTCGACGAAATTAACAAAAAGTGCAACGAGGACATGGCGAATACAACGTATATCTATTCAATTTATACTTTATATACGATAGAAAAGAAGAAAAGAATTATATTACACGCAAAGATAATTTTTTTGCAGTGTTAAATACGAGAAAAAACAATTGATGTTATACAAAATATGGGAAATAGAACAAAACGAAGTACAGTTAGCTCTGAACAATATCACGGATGATCTTGAATCCTTGAAAAATATAAATGCAAATGTAGAAGAAGCTGTGTACAACCGAAGGTGCAAACATGGATATACAAAATTAATGTTAAAAACAATATATTTTGTAATATTTCTAATTAACAGATTAGCCGTCGAATCAAAATTATTAGCGGTGTTGGCCAAATACGACACAGAAATTGGAAATAGATATCGTACGCTGGAAGAACTCAGTCAAATTTATGAAAATGACAAACTAGAGAAACTCGCGCTTGAGGTGAACCTGTATAGTTGTGATGAAATAAATGTATGTGTGACACAAAATTATTAATTTTCTAGCAAGAACTGAGAGAACAAGAAGAAGCGTACGTTGCTCTATTAGGAGCAACTGATTTCTACGAACGTTTAGCTACGCTTTATCAAGAACGTTCCGCGACAAGTATTCAACGTTGGTGGCGCAGAATTTTGTTGGATAAAATTGCAAAAAGACAACATGAATAAGAAAATCGAATGATAACGAACGATTTTCCTAAACTATTATTCGACTCATAAAAAATCGCAAAGAAAAAGTAGACTTTAAAATGTATTATATATATATATATATATATAATACATTT
>QVOB01006672.1:0-15413 GCA_014839585.1 Pseudomyrmex concolor
AAAAAAAAAAAAAAAAAAAAAAAAAAAAAAATTACGAGGGAAAAGTTAGTAGAAGATACGCGGCGGGCCACCGCCGACGTGTTGTTGAGACGCCCGCCCCGCCTCCCCAATACCACCGCATAATCCCAATTTCTCTCAGCATGAATATCGCATTAAACACGCATACACCCGTAACATGCAGAAACTATGAGCAAGTATATCGCGCGATCTTGGAACAGTTGTAGAAATACTTACTCGCCTCCTTTTGAGACGAACTAGAGATTCTTTTACCTCTCAAACAAACAAAAATAAAAAATAAAACTTACTTTTTACCAAGTCTAATTCGAGACTGGTATTTATTACTCGAATCTTATCACTTATACAAACCGAATTGTGATCGAGCTCGGTTTGAGTAAAAGAAAAACTAGTTCTCATCGGAAACGGGGCATTAAAAGCACATTCAGTCTAACAGGCTAAAATATAGTTTAGCCAGAGTATTCCTAAACACCCAGCTTAGAAGGCCTCTGTATTTATTGTACACAAAATGTATTTTCTTCGCCGTGTCGCGTGTATCACATCTACTCGTTTGTTCAAGCAAATCCTCGTAGAATCCTGGCTGTCCTTGTACGAAACACACGCATATATACACACATACACATACATATATACACACAGAGACAGATACATTTATATACGATAATGTACATGCACACTGACGAAAAATTTTGTCTTGTCTCCCTTTTCCCCTCTCCTCCCCCTTTTTCCGCAGACAACCTAGCATTGATATTCGTATAATACTTGTTATGCATAAACTACACATAATTATTATAGTAAACGATACATAAAGTATGATATATTTCCCTATCCATTAAGGAGAATACAAAAAAACAACTGTTGTTTCTGATGGAAGAAAAAAACACAAAACCTATGAATAAAATGTACTCTACTACATGCAAGACTACAAATGCAGCCCCGCATATTGCCCAGTGAGCACGTCATTTTGTACGCTTGGGAGTTGTGAGGTCGTCTGAATAAACATTGTCTGGTGAATTATACATAAAAAAAAAAAAAAAAACCGTTTTGTCTTCTTATTTACTTCGAATTCACCTTCTTGTATCCTTTTTATCAACTGATCGACGATTCTCTTTTCATAATCTTTTATAAAAACGGTACGTATTTCTCTCGAAGAGGTAAGTAGCCGTCGAGTTAGCCGTCTCTCGGCTAACAGATTAAAATAAAAAGTCTACAGGAGTGTCTCTAATTATTTGTTTTTATATAATAACATACAATTAGAAGAAAAAAAAACCAGTTTTCACGAGAACATAATTATTAAAGATTAATCAATGCAGCTACGCAATCAATTTGTTAATTATGTAATAGCTTTTTCGAGCTTTCCTGATCCTTTTCATTGATCCTCCAAATCCTACGACAGTGTAGCGTAACAGGAACCGTAAACACCTACGAAGGCGCGTGGCACATCGTGGGCGTCGTTGCCACGCAACCTCGCTTACCGCTCTAACGTGAACTGTCCTATTGTGAACTCTGCACTTCGCCTCGACCTCAACAACGTCGAGTCGTAGCAGCAACGCATTTCATCACTGCGCCACGCGAAGGCGTATTTTCACTAAAAACAAGATTATTATCTAATCTAAAAATACTACCTAAATTGAGAAAAAGAATAAATTAAAGTCATTCTGCTACTGTGATCGCAATAAGTATATGCGGATGTCAAAAGTCTTCCAGGAAGGTTTACCTTCTTTAACTGTGTATGTGTGTGTGTATAAATAATATATATTTTTACATATAAATAATAAATACATAAATAGCAAATATATTTTTAAAACTCTTTCTTTATATTCTTTTAAATGCTTTAGAACAAAATATTTATCTATCAGTTCAGATACCATTTGTTTTTGAGATAAATTGTTGATATGTATTACAAACAATACGCATATTAAACAACACACTAGACGTCATATAAATCTTCATTAATTCTCAGACGATGAGTCTTGAGCTGTATTTCCACCCCCACAATTCCAGTCATTCAATATATCTTCGAGCTGTAGATTCAACGAGACAAGGAAAAAATAAAAAGTAAAAGCTGCGAAGCGGAGATGAACAAAGAATGTTACAAACAATGAACTGCTGAACAGAACTTTTGCTGTCGAGCGCAAATACTCATGAGCGCTAACGTCATGTGAGCTTATTATTATACATGGAATTAAACAAAATATTATTATCTCACACACGCACACACACAAGAATAAATTTTCCTGTATTTTTCTTTTTTTTTTCGAATATGTAAGAAGTCTTAGGTTCCATCGCACAAATTTGTTTCTGTTATATTTCGCAATTAGTCGCGTTAAACAATCGATAAAAAAAATAATTGTACTAGTAGAATACAACCCATTGCTCTACAAGCTGTGATATAAAAAGAAGGTACTATCACAAAGAAGAGGATGCTGATCTCGTCGGATGTGTCTGCGACCTCGGATGGACCTTGAACGCACTTCTTAGCCAAGACAGCGGACAAGGGCTTTTATGCGTGGAAGAGGGGGCGGAAGTGCGGAGGATGGATACGCGGATCGAAACGTGAGGGCGTCTTGGAGGTTAAAATCCAGTTTGCGAGTATATTGCCGCTTGCTCAGGGACAGCGCGCATTCTCAAACACACCAAAGCCTTTCTTTCTCCAGATACGCGCCATATTGTTGAAAGAATTCCTTTGTGAATATTGTACAATGTTTGCCATGTGACTTTCTGATAATTGAATTTTGATTGTAAGTACATAAAGCTGGTCCATTCAAGTCGCGGGTAATATCGAAATAACGCCTCGAAATATTTGTTCTATTACAATTATTACATTTCTTTTATATTCTTCAAGAAATTTTCCCAAATCATAAAAAATGATAAAATTGATTAATTGTTCTCTCAACGTCGGATTTCCCGCAAAACAATGTAATCTCACTTGAAACGACTGAAACCGTATATGTACACATTACATTACTGTTAATCGTGACACAATTCTTTCATATAGCAGTGCTCCATTATAGTCTCTAATCGCTTTTCCGGGTTGATGAACTTTCGTCCTTCGACGACCTACTACTCTATCGACCTCCGCCTTTCGACAACCCTCACCGCTCCTTTCTACGCGCTTGAGCTTTCCACGTGGCAAAGTCGTGACTCTCGCGAAAAAACCTTAACTTTACCCTCATTCGGCAAGGTTTTTTTTTCACCCCTCGCCAACTCGAAATTTACGAGCGATACGGCCTTCGATGATCTTTAAGCAGCACATGCGTAGCTACGTGGAACCCTCTTCGCAGATTATCCCACTGATTCTCCCACATATCTCAGTAAACTTCTCTAAGATGAAATTTAGTGGTAACTTAATCGCTATAAATTTCGGAACAAATATATTGCTTTCTCACAAATATAAATTAACGGGAAGTATTTATTTAAATATTTGTTAATTTTACAAACATTTATTAATTACTATTCTTGAATAAAACACAGTGAAACAATATTTTGTATTTTACGTGTGTATGTGTACATATATCGCGTGCGAATCTCGGTTATACTTTCGAACGTGAGCTCTTAGAACGACAATATGCCAATTTAATTGCAATATGCTGTATAAGCGCCCGCGTATTTAATGAATGCAGCGAATATGTTTTCACTTTTCCAGTGCTTTCACTCTCGCGAGTGAGCCACTTTTTCCGATATCAAGCGCGCGTTATCCCAACGTGAAACTTTTTGTTTTTGTTTTTTTTTTTTTGTTTTTTTTTTGTATAAATCTACTAAAAATTCAATTAGATCATGCGCACAATAACGAGATGCGTTGACAATATTCTCGAAGCACGCGCAGTCTTTTCAATTATTTGTTTCAAAGTTATCATTGCACCAATTGTGACACGTTGATAAGAGTTTACAAAGTAGTATATTTTATCAATTGTTCCCCTTAATCTCCCCTTACGGTACTTATCCATTTCACTCGTTTCAAAACTCATCTCGATATTGTAGTTCTCTACGCGGTACGAGACGATTACTCACAGTCCCGTTAAAACCCGTTGATATCGTCTTTTGACTGACCCTGACTAGTCTGATTCGGAACGGCCCACTTACCTAGAATCATGTGTCTTTTTTTAATACGTCTTATGTTACATAGATACAAGCACCCAATAGAATTTTACGTTATATTAAAATGTCTCATGGATCTTCGAGGTTCGACGACCTCTGGAAGTCCCCTTGTGTTATTTCAAGCTCTATTTTTGTTCATTCAAATAATCAAACGTTGAGAAGAATTATTATATCTTTTCTTTTGCGCGCAGAAAAAAACGAGATAAAGAGAGAATCGTTACAAATGGCGCGATCAGAATAAAAATTTAATTTGTAATTAAGTTGTTAATAATATCGAATGTGTTATGAAAACTATAAATGACGACTGAAATGTAAACTGAGGAAGAATCGTCGTCGTTACTGTTAGCTGTGGCTATCTTTTCGATTCGAGTCATATCTCACTTCAGGGTCGACGAACGCCGCGGGATTTCCTCTTCTCTTCTCCGCGGTGACGAGGCCGAGGTGACCATACGGTATTTCCTTTCGGTCGAACAAGAGCGCGGGAGTGAACGCGAGCGTGCGTTTATTGTTAGAGAGGAAGAAGTAGTTGTATGGTAAAAGAGGAAGAAGGAGGCACAGAAGAGGAGGAAAGAGTAGATGGAGGAGGAGGGTATAACTGTACCATCTTTCTCGGAGCCTGCCAACTCTTTTCAGGGTTCACGAACCTTGTCGATCGGACCGAATTCGAAGGTCATTGCTCCAATTCCGGATTCTCTATGGAGAATTTCCGCATCATCCTCCGCGAAATCCGAAAAAAAAAAGCTGACTCCTCGTTCGTTATTGAGGAGTTCGCTGTCGATTCACAGAACGTACTTTGTACTTTTACTTCTTAATAACGAACTATTGCATAACAATACATATATAGATTATTTTTTCATTTGACTACACGCGTATTTTAGGTTTTATTTTTAATTTCAATGAATTAACAGAGACCATGAACCTTAAAGTTTATTTTGAGTGGATTAGTTTAAACAAGAGACCAAAAAAATTACCTCTTCGTTTGAGAGATTAAATGTCAATTAAGTCGACAACCTCTGTTAAATTTACTTAATGAACTTTTTTTTTGAAGTACTTTCTGAGTTTTAGATTAATTCTGATCATTGTGTGTTAATTGCGCGCGAAGAAAAAATTTAGTTAATTGCAATCGGCATTAATCAACGCAATGAACGCGGCCTTAAATCTTGTTTACTTAGATCGCCGGGTCGAGTATCGCAGTGTCGGCCAATATTCGACGTAAGCACAGTCCTTGATAGAAATAGTCATAATACGATAAAGAGAGCTAGCTGTAATTTGAGCCAACGTTTTGTTGAAACGATAAGCCTCGTGTCGAGCGCTTCACGTTAAGCGACCCTGAAAGTTCAAGAACGTCAGGGTGAACGGCCGCTCTTTTAAGTGATTTCACCATTCTCGCTACGTCGTTGATCCCTTCGAGGTCAATCATTTGTGAAGAAAAATCGAGAAGAAGATATGGACTATGAGCGCGAGCGGCAGGCCTATGCGGAGATAAGCTAGAATCGAGCAGATTGCATAAAACGAAAGTTGCGCGGTAAAGAGACTTATGTATATTTCACATAAGATCTTCATTGAGAAGTAATTTTAGGAATAATTTATGCGTTTGCATAAATAATAATATCTCAGAGAAAGAATATAATATATAAAAGTATTTTCTATAAATATATATTATATTGTACATCCCTATACAAAATATAATGTTTTCAAGCATATATCTCTTTCACGATATCTTGTTTCGATACATATTAATGGACAACGAAACATGTATCAATGGAGAAAAGTAAGTTTAGAGATAATTTATGCATTCATATAAATAATCTCACGAGAGAACGATTTTTTATAAAATTAATTTTTATAAATATATATACCTATATCTCTATACAAGATATAATGTCTGCAAGTATCTCTTTCATGATATCCTGTTTCGATACATTAATGGAACAACGTAACAATATGTATCAATGGGGGAAAAGGGCGATTTCGTTAGGATTAATGTTTAATCGATAGCTTTCGGAAACACGTCATCGGATTACGTCGTGCTGACGACGCCGAGGGAAGAACCAGCCCGGTCGTTGACCGTGCTCCTTAACTGGTATATTTTCGTCATCTTCCCGAAACGCTCGCCAGTTTCGGGATCTTTCTTTACGTTTCGTCGGTCGAGTAAAGCTACTTACACATATACGTATGTGGATACGGCGCGCGAACGCGAGCGAAACCGTGTCGGTCATTGAACCGACGCACGACGACTGCTGCATGTTGCCATGTAAAACCACGCTTCATCCTCGGAAAACATTGCACAGAGAGAGAGTTCATCTCTCTCTCTGGTGAGAAGTGATCGTCGGTTTCGTTACGCGATATCGATCTCGAGACGTACTCCATAACGCAATCAAAAGTTGAAACATCTCTTATCCCTAAACAATTCTCTCGTAATCTTTAGGTAAACTAGGTATATTCGAGGAAACATTTACATGCAATGAAATTCAAAATTTACCAAAACTGTATAACTCTTCGAGTAAAAATATCCATAATTGATTCTTCTGCAAAAGGAATCGTGTCATTGTTATGCTAATCACATTGTGACCTAACACACCCTATCACACTATACTTTGGAGAACTTTCCTTTCTTTTTCAATATGAGAATTCACAAATAAAACACTTCCGTTTATTTACTTCTATCTTTTTCAACCTCGAGTGGAGCTTGAGAAACGCGAGAGAACTTAACAGACCGTTAAATAAAAGCGAAATATCTTTGTTACTTTCCGTTCTATACTATTATCATTACGGGTTCGCTCTTGTTTTACATTTGCATTGGTTGAAAATTCTCATCGCGTCTGTCCTTTGTTTCGACTCCAAGGAGCGACTATTAGGACGACTTCGGACTGCCATCGGAACGAACTGTGCTCGGAAGTAACGAGATACAAATAGAACCCCTCGAGATTGCAGCGGTATATATGCGATGGGTAGAGAAAGGTGACTGCCCTCGCTCGTATTAGGTCACGTTTGCGTCTGCTTCACATTGGCGCTAGCTAGCTGCTCGACGATTACACCTCTACCTTCGTAGGACCTATTTGTTTTTGAGACCTATATGTCGGTTGAACCGCGACGAACGCGCACAATTTTATTGTCTGCCGTTCGAAAAACCGAGCTAAATAGTTCGTTCAACACATCGTGTCATCGTACATTCTGATATATGCCGATATATACGTATTTCTTTGTTACGTTCTTTACACGCATTGTGTAAAAGCACGCGCATTTGCATTTACAACGCGCTTCAGAAAGATAATTAAAGCAAACCCTATATTTTTTTTTTATAAAGAAATCACTAAATTGAATAGTTATTGCTTTCTTTTTTCGCGTTCTCATTTTATATGTTCGGGCTGCCGTGTGTGAATAAGAAGGAAATTAGATATCACGGTATCGAACTCTGGCACTTTCGTCTCGACTCGACGCCCGCGCCAATGCCTGACCAGCGAAGCGCACTTGCGCTGAATAGTGACGAGGCCGTTGACACTTGCCTACGTACGTACATACACGCGAATGCAGAAATAGCGTCTCAATGCTGTTACGCTTACCCGTTTCCACCACTGTTTCTGACTAATCTTCACTTAAAAGTAGCTCCGATAATTGCGTTCTCTTTACTAAAAGTACGTTTGAGAAAAAATCCGTTTTACTTTTATCAATAATGTCTATGACGCGGATAAAAAAAAACTTGTTAGATGATATATCTATAATTAAAACCTTAAAAAGCTTCTCAAAAAAGTAGTTTCGAAAAAAAAACCCGCATTCTGAGGTCTCTCGATAAACTACTTCAAAAATACTTATGGTGTCAGAGTTGCGCAATTGTCTGTTGTTTTCACTTTACAACAGCGCGTTGGCGCGCTGAATAAATGTGCGCGAGTGATTAATACGATCGATATAGAAGTGCACACAAAAAATTACTTCGATCAGTGAATAAACGCGCCTAACATAGCGAAAGCCGAACTCAAACGCAATCGTTGCGATTATTAATCGTCTATAACTATGCATGATTTTAATCATTAGCGAGTTACGCGCCGGCCGCTGATTAAAATGTTGAACCATTTCTCTTCCTCTCAAGGACTCTGTATCGCGAATCAATATCAACCGTTGCATGTTTATCGCGAATGCTTCGAGCTACCCGTGTGCCTTATCGTGAATAGAGGTGTAGGGAGGAGATTGTGTTATGCCGCGAATAACGGATGTATAAAGACACACGATATGCGCGATCACCTGTCGTCGACGTTTATATCCCGGCGAGGGTGTCACAATTACCAAACTAAAGCTCCTAACTGCGACGATATCGCCGCTCTCTCTCTCTCTCTCTCTCTCGCCGCTCGATATCCGATTTCCTATTATCCCATGACGGAGTGTCCTCGTGACACCGTGTGACACTGACGATCCCGATACCAATTGTGCGCATGCATGTTGCTATCGTTCGATATTTTCAACCTCTCCTATCGATCGGAAACTCGCGTTGAAAGTTTATATGAAGTCTCCCTGACCGATCGATCGAAATCTGTTCGAAATAGAAGATCTATTTGAAGAAACACAGCCTAAACTATCGCATACTTAAGGATATAATGTATTACGTAAAAGTTTAAAACAGAGTTCAAAAAAGAAATATAAAAACTACTTTGCATAATCAAGGTGTGTATTCTTGCGTCCTTGGTAACTGCTGCAACAGGTTAGCTCGAGTCCTTTACAGTTATACGTCGAGGCTACAGTTCGTTGCATCGTAACGGAACTCCAGTTCTTCCGCAAAAGATCAATATCCGATCGTAGTAATTGTAAAAAATTATAAAAAAGTATTGTATTGCAAAATAGACAGCTAGAGACCTTTATATATTATATATTTATCATTTAGATATTGTATATATATATATATATATACGAGTATATATGTATGTATATATGTTATCCATAAAGTTAATATTTTAAGTTGCTGAAAAATGATAAAGAGGAACTTGTAAATTTTTTCTCTTTGAAAAGTATTAAAGTATGTTTACTGTATTTATTACTTATTATTAATAATTAGGCTCATAAATGTATTAAAAATAGAGACTACAAAAACTAATGGAATTGGCCTATCTTATGTTTTAAGAAATCGAAATTTATTTCGGAGCAATATTTAAACAGACTTTTGTGATAAAATCCATGCGCAAATTCACAAATAAACTCGTGAGGCACAAGTGGGTCATCATGTCGAACACGCTTGGGAAGCGAGCTGCCGGAAAGCCCTTCGAGAGGCGAGTCATTGTGAAAGCGCCGGAAGTCACGCTACTGTGAACCAGTTGGGTGCGTCAAGGTTCCCCCTCCTGTCCTAAATGACTTTAATTATCATTCGATTAAAATAAATAATATCACGCATAGACACGTGTCAAACGTTCGCGCCATTTTTTCCTTGCTCACGCGTTAAATAAAAGAATATATCATTCGGTTATTCTAGGATTCATTAAATATAATCACGTATACTCGCCGCCATGTTCTCGCGGTGGCTTCTAAACAATGAGCAATCATCTTTTGATGAGCGACAGACACGTGAACGAAAACACACGTGGTCGCGCGGGCAAAAATTGCGTCCGATTTACATTTGGTAAATCGCCATCGAAATTTACCAACTATAAAAAGAACGTTCGCATATATATGTGTTAGGCTCATCTTTATGATTCTCTATTTAACTTGATAATGATCGGAGAATGAATAGAGCACAGAGTGGAGGGGTAAAGGGATGGAATACGCGAAAGCTGACCTTGCTTTCCAACGATCCGGCTACTAATAATACGAGCGCGCGTTCACGTTCGCAAAAAGCTAGCGCGCGCGTGTCGGATTCCCCTTTTTTATTTTTTCCTCTTCGACTCTTCGGTTGCCTTGGACTTCGTACGTTTACTTAATTTCATCTCTCTCGTAAGTATTCGAAATTTTATGTCGAAATAACAAACACACGATAAGATAAAAAGAAATGAGGCAAGCGAAACGGTGCTATTTCTATCCCCGCTTTAGATCTATCTAATCAACGAGGCGTCTCAATCTTGTATATAATGACCTGCTGTAACGAAGAAAAAACTTATTATCTTTTTTTTTTTTTTTTTGATATCTGCTGTACACCAAAATAGATCATATCGTCTTTAATTAATCTACGTCGCGCAACTGAAAGCTCCTTTTCTTTTGACAACGTCGTCCTCGCTCGTTATCCACGGTGTCTTCTGCTCCGTCAGCTTCTACACCGTCGCTACACACGTGCCGCTGCGGTAAGTATTTCGCTATCCAAGGTTGACGATAGCAACATACGCTTCCTAGAAGTAGAGGGATCACTGATAATTCTAACGGCGTTCGTTCTGGATGACGATTCGGTGCGAAGCTCAAGAGCCCGGATAATCTTTCTCCGCGGGAAAAGTAAGTTCTCCACTCCCGACTCTTTCTCAGATTTCCATTCCTAGACTTGATCCGAAGAATAATTTCATTATTTCGCGATGTAATATTCGCGGTGTAACAAAAGTGCAAGTAAATTGTTTTTTCAATTTTGAAATACGAAAGAAAAAAATTACTGAATTTTAAACCGCATATTACAAAACGATAATTGATTGAATCGGTAAATAGAAAATAATTTCTGTGTGCGTGTACGCTATTACGCACTATCAGTTGATGCGCAGCCTTAATAAATTATTAACACATTATAATATCAATCGCTCTATTATTCACAAATATAAAAGGAAGGCTGACGCACGATCAGGAGCTACACTAATCGTTCGCAGTCGGGTTTGATGCGACCGCAGCCTTGACGTCGTCCGATAACGAGGAAAGATTATGCTCAAGGACAAGGCCGCACCGTTCCGTGCCTCGCCTCGTCTCGTCGCGCTCGCGCGCGTTTGCGCCGACTCTGCCTCCGAACGACACGAGACATTGCGACAAATCCGCGAGGCAAAAGATATATACGCATACACGTATCAACTGTGCTGCGCACATGCGTGACAACACAACATTGATGTGTGCGCGCCGTCGTCCTTGTGACGCCGCCGTCGCCGACGCGAAGTTGTCAACAAGAGCAAACTGTCAACCAGAATTCCAAAGTATATCGGCGGCGCGCTCGCAGCTTTTTAGATGTGCCAAATTTATTCTCTACGCCATCATTTAAAGACGTCGATCGAAAAGATCTGATGTCAAAAAAAAAAAAAAAAAGCAAAATAAATTTCCGAAAAAACAAACTATATATACGCGGTATTGCAACTTTGTTTCAAGAGACTTGGAAAGTTATCAAATTCAATGCGCGTATTTAGAGTATCAGATGCTAAAAGAAGCGCTCTTTCTCCTTAAAATAGATACTTGTCTATTTGAGCCAGGTAGAGCTCCGCGATTTTGCTTCCTACTTGACACGATCGCCAATTTTAAGCAAAACGTTTTCTAAACCAACACGACACTAGTTTGTAGCAAGTAACTTTACACTAACTTCGTGTAAACTAGTCGTAATATACGCAAGCAACCGTGCTTTGCCTCCCTCGCAAAAGCCCGGTCTCGAAACTCCTCGAAAACTAAAACTGTCGCAAGGACAAAGATCGAAGGTGTTGGACTGTTTTAAAGTTTACGTCGTATTCGACGGCCACTTTGGCCTTCGACGTGATTTCTACTCGAAAAGATCGAACATCAACTGCCTGCTATCTATAACATAATGCTGACATAATATCTACACGCGATTGGTTTGCACGGCGTGATAAGAAATCCAATAAATTTCGTCAACCTTGAGAGAAAACAAAATTTTTTAATTAGAGAATGTATAGAGCCAATTCTACAACAATAGGAAAAATATAACAAAACAATTTTCAAAAACAAAAGTTACATTCAAAAAAACTTGAAAAGCAAATTGTTTTACAAAAGTCGTCACGTTATAGACTCTTGTGTTTCGCGACATCAAAAGTAGATTTGAACGTAACACATTTGCTCTTCTTATTATTGCAAATCTTGTTTGTCCTCATCGAAAACAACATTGTGCAAGCGCTATACGAAGCGCTTAAACGCGTATATCCGTCTGTTTTGAACGTACTCTCTTATTTCCATTATGTCCCCACATTTCGAAACTATGTAATGACCGAAACGTTAACTTTGTGTCAAATGTTTTACAATTGTAAAATCTTTTTGCAAGTACGCTTAATTATTCGATAAGACAATATAAGAAAATAATATAAGAAAAAAATACAATTAATTACAAATTATGTAGCTGCAAGTATTTGGATGAGGTAACATAAACTATTGTGTTCTTAATATTCTCGTTTTAAAATCGCTAGAAAGAAAAAATAATATGACGCACACAATCGGCACCACTAAAAATAAAAAACAATAAATTTATTTAGAAACATTCAAGATAACAATTGTAAAACATAAAAATTATTGTCAAGATAAAAATTATGTGTCAACTTATGTAACATTAAAATATAGGAAAAAAACCACTTGACTAGACCAAAATACCGGGATTTTATCGAGCCACCAATATCACAAAAGTGTTAATTACGTTGAAGGTTAAGATCATACGAATCTGTATACTTGAACTCATCTCGCTGAGTCATTCGCATTATCATCGGTCTCGATAACGACAAACACACAGCAGATAACCTTCTCATGCTAGCGACGCGCAATCAGACGACTTCTGCTCGGATAAGCACTCGTTTGGAAGAGCGAAGTAATTTGTCAATGGAACATACATTACATACATACATTGATCGCTCGACTGTAATCAAGTTTTATATGAACTTTTTTTTTTTTTTTTTTTTACTACTGGACAAAAAAGGAGAAAATAAGCGTAATGATACTGAAAAATCTCTCATTGAGAATATAGACTGTGTAAGATTACTTATTTGCTTAGAGACACATGTCTCAACATGTGATTATTAATAACGTGACTGCAAATAAAACAACGATCATAGACTAAAGATTACATCTCAGACTGTATTAATTTTTTAACCATTGAATATAATGTAAATGTATGCTCGTACATATATTTTTCATTATTCTTTCTCTAGTGAAAAAAGATAAAGCTGAAAAACAAAATTTTTTCCGCGTTGGTCATTTGCAAATTTGACGCGGCGCCTCCAACTCATCGCAATTTCATCGCACATGTACATGCATGTATTGTACACATGCATACACACACGTGTGTGTGTTGTATACTCTTCTCGTGCCTGCTCTCCTCTCCTTTCCTCACGCTCGCTATAGGAAGGTTCCATCGTTGGCCGACGAGTGTCGGTGGCACGTAGTGCTCGATGCGACGTCGTACAAGGACAAGGCCACATGGTCACGGGCGCTCGGGACGAACACGTTGTACAGATATATATCGACTACTAGTCGTAACCCCCTCTTCCTGCCCGCCGTCATCATTGCCGTCGGTGCCACCACTACTACTACTACTGCCATCGGCGGCATACCTACATTGCGATACGACTAAATGTGAGCGATATGCTACCGATGTGTGTAACCACGCGCACGTTGTTTGACCTGCGGTCGCGGTCTCGTGGATTCTCAGGGTCACGCAATACCGTAGCGCAACTATGAGCAAGAGATACGTCGTTTTGACCCTTCACCTCTAATAATCAATAGACAGAAAAAGAACGAGAGAGAGAGAGAGAAAGAGAGAGAGAGAATGGCCATGGTACAAACGCAATTTCCGGAATTCTTCAAACACATTTTTCATCACTCAGCTCAAAGTGCGTAGATACGTTTGAAATAAAAATATTTAATGCTAGATACACTGTGTGTGTAGTTCTACAAAGTCTACTTCGTTCGAAACCTACGCACAAATTATTTCGACGAATTTCAGTACATGCGCAGCTACATAACACGTAATTACTGATACACACGGAAGAAGATACATTTATCGGAAGATATTGTTTGCAAAAACAAGGATTTCGCAAGTTTGCTTGAAACGAAGAATGAAGGCCGTACTCGATATCGCGAAGTGCCAACAGAAATTACGAGAAATTAGAACTAAAATATTCCGACATGCGAAGTTAGTGAATTGAACAGAGACGGCCGTATGTATATTGTTGACTTATTGCCAAGCTCGAAATAAAATGTATTCGAAAGTTCTCAGATTGTTTTAGAAACGTTTCTGCAAAGTAAGAATCGAGAAGTAAACTTGTTATCGCGCGCACAATAAATCTATAAATACGACATTCGCGATAATTACTCTGCTTTGCAACGCATTTCACGTAGCGATCTACGTATATCTTCCGATTCGGTCTGTAAAGATTGTCCAAGATCGCTGCAACATCGCACTGTTAACTTTATCGTCACTAGCGAATCGTTAATCTACGCAAGATTTCCCTCGGTCCAAACAAGTGGAAATCAAATTGTCAGACTAGAGGTTTTTTTTTGTATGCGGACAGGCGATACGATGAAAGCGAAAGCGCGTATTTCTGTCTATGAGAAAGCACTTGGAGCTGGTTTCAATTTTAATTTGCTTATCGCAGAACCATAACAGAATCATAACGTGTATCTGCTGAAATTGAAGCAGTTTTATTTTATTTTATTTTTTTTATTTTTATTTTATTTTATTTTTTTTGATCAGTTCAATAAAACCAAACGTTTGTATCAGTCATTTGAAATCGAGATTGGTTTGAAAATAGATCCGGAAGTGGCTGAGATAAAACATAGAACGCGAGCAGACTTTTAACCTCGAATCACGTTATCGTAAGGTCAGTTTCCGGAAATACACTTCGTGTAAGCAACGCGGCACGTATATTGCACCACTTACAGTCACGAGGATCACGTGTGCAAATCATCATCAGAAATGTCCGTCTGACTTTTCTCAGACGTATGTATAAGTTGCATTTTCTTATACATCTTCCAAGATGTGTGAATTTAATACATGTGTAAGAAGTGTTGTAGAAATTCAAATTTGGCCTAATTAGTAAAGCGACTGCACAGAATGCGGGAAATCCAAATTCGACTCCAGGCTAAAGAATTTTTTTCACAAAGGCGTTTTTTTAAATGTCGTAGGAAATTAAAATGGGTAATTTATATATACATATATGTCTGAGATGCTAATTAAGCATCTTGAATGAATTTTCAAATTGACATCAATTCAAATTTCTACACAGAGAGAACGGTTTCTTTAGATTTAATAAATTTTGTTAAATCCAAAGAAATTATTTCATTGGAATAGTCCAAACAACCTTACTTTTAAACCAAACATTCCGGTTGTTTGACTTTCAAACGAAGTATTTTTTTAAGTTTAATAAAAGATTAAAAATTTTTTCGCGCGGCTTGCGGTCTCACACAGCTTCGAAATTTCACTCGAATTAATC
>QVOB01006673.1:0-15424 GCA_014839585.1 Pseudomyrmex concolor
AAACGAAATCCCCCTTCTTTTCTTTAGATGCTATATTAATATTTCCGATCTTGCGATGACAAAGGATATTATTTGTACGAGACAGAATGAATAGATAATTCATCTAACTGTCACGCAATGAGGTAAAAAATATGCTTCCCGCACTTTATAAAGCATAAGACGAAAACCGGCTTACCATAGAAGATTTATAAATTATATAACATCAGTTGTAAGTTACTCGTGTAAAGTATTTATGTATTGTACATTATTTTATTTGCTACTGCACTCATACACGTTAGTGACTTTTATGTAATTGTATGTTATACAAAAGTTCGATTTATTAATGTAGTTACTCTGTTTGTATGTGTGTGTGTGTGTCATATCATCACGCATTATACTTTATCGATATTCGTCTGCGATTATCAGTAGAACGAAAATGTCAGTAGAAGAATGTTAATAAAACTGAACAGAGGATATGTGAGTGTTACGTTGTCTTTTATGAGATATTTTTTAAGTACAATATGATATAATATAATATAAATATGTTTTTTTTATTAAAACACAAATTTGACCTACTTTCACTTTGAATATAAACGTGTCCTGAGAAAGAGAGAAAAAGAAAACTTTGAGAGATTATATTTCTTGTTCTTATTCTTATTTTATAATTTTTTTTATATTTTATATTATTTTATGTAGTTTGTATATAACTTCTCATCAATTTTCTCATCAATTTGCTTAAATGACTAATAGATCAAGATTTTTAAAACATTCCGTATATAAACACTAAAGATGTCTACATTATCAACATCTTACGAGAACAATTTTTTGTAAATACCAACAGATAATAACTTGTTTTTCATTACCGTCAATAGTCATATGATTACTGTTATCAACATTACCTCGCAAAAAACACAATTATTTAAAATTTATGTTTAATCTTCTAGTTCTTTTCAAAATTATTTTTTTAAATAACATATTATCTAAAATTTACAATTTATGTCACAATATTTATTACTAATAATAAGTGTCTTTGACAAAACTTGTCAACAGATGACGCTACTGTTAAAAAACTTTATATGTTTATAATTTTCTTTCTTTTGTTTATTTTTCCTCATTTTTTGTGTGTACATACATATATAATACATAATGTACATGTGTATTTTGCATGTATAAATAATATATATGGCATTATACAATAATTATTAATTACTAAGTTTTTTTTAATTGTATTTATAATTAAAATTTCTTTTGTATAAACATATACATATATACATATATAGAGCGTAAAGTATTTTAGTTAAATTACATAAGTTTTTAGTGTAAAATAGTTTACTTATTTGTACATCAAAAATGTATCTATATTAGACTTAAATTTTAATAATTACTCTTACACATACACATACATATTATATATGTATATTATTTTTATATATATTTATATTAACAAATGATACATACTGTGTATAAGATATCACCTTAGATATTAAATCAATTGTGTTTTGTTTAGATCGAGATTTGTTATCAATCACATAATCTCATATATCACGTTTGCGAGATGGACCGTGGTCGTGTGAAATTCCAATGAGAGGCTAAAGATGAAGCGGAACCCAAGAGACGAAGGGGAGCGGATCTGATCTTGCCGAAAGGGTCGGTTGTCAACGTTACGATATAGGGTCTATCCTTATCTGCAAAATACAGGCAATGTCTCCCCGCTCTCTTCTGGCTCTCTTGATGTCTCTCGTGTTCGTTGTCCTAAGTCCAGGAGAGAAGAGTGAACAGAACACGCCATGATGAATCGGCCATATTGCCCTGGACTGTTCTCGAAAGAGGGTTAATCCTACTGTGCATTATTCTTTCGTCACGTAAGTATATTCTCACGCTTCTTTTCGATGAATATAATTTTCCGATAAAAAGATAAAAATTAAAATCATATGATAAGCTCTAAATATATTTTTTATTAAACATCTTTCAAGCTCGAAATGAGTGTTTTGTAACATTTATACAGAATATTATCATTCACAATACCTTACCGATGAGAGAATAAAAATAAATCTTATCAGTAACAATATGACGATCTTGCATAGTAACTAATTCTGAGAATATCTTTCATATTCTCGAGTCATGCTTTGGCATCAGAGTTGCACCCGACGGATTTCGAATTTGTCCATACTATACGGCATATATAGAGTGACTCAAAAATATCGATTTATTGTATTATTATATACAAGAAGTAATTGTGTTAATTTTTTTCTTAACAAAACTTACTTCCTAGCAAATTAGATTTATTTAAATCTCAATTGTAAGTGCAATTTGATAAAATACCGAAGTACAATTAATTTAAGTTTTATTTTTTTGTTTTTAACAGACTATTAATTTGTATTGAATTTAAAAGCAAAACTGTCGCAACAAGACGCCTCAATTTTTATCAGACTTCTGACTCAGACTCGATCTTTGCATTCTTCGCGGGTCGACCACCGGGTACAATTAATGAATCCTACCGTCTGGACCGGCTGTTGTCCTTAGTGTGAACTTTACAAGACTTATATAATGCATGCGTAAGAAGAATGGACCACCCATGTAGAGAGGTCTCTCTCGACTCGGCCTCGAGTGCTCTTCGGGGTTGCGCGCGCGGACGAAGCACTCCATCAGAAGAAGTATAGTCGGCTGGACAGCATACCGGGTAGAAAATGACACCAGTCTCAAGATGCACACGTTTCGTATCAGTCGAATTGAATCTCGAATTTTTTACAGATACAAATTGCGTTTTCCCGTTTCATATATATATATATATATATATTTGCGAGGTTGAAAATATCATCCAAAACACGCTATTATAAATTCTAATTTTTAATAAACAATATAGAAACGTATATACTATAGAATATAACATATACAACAACATTATTCAAGAAAAAAAAATATATTTTTGCCTGTAAAGACCAGAAACAAAGCCTACATTTGCGATCATACTTTTGCTGTATACACGATTTTCGAAACACGTTGTATAACGTAAACCCGTAGAAAGCACACCTGAATAACGAGATGCGTTGCTGTTCTCTTGAGAAGACCAGCGGAGGTCGAAGATTTCAGGTCACTACGTCTCGAGAGCATAATGCATGGTAGCGAGGGAAAGAGTTGTGTAAACGAACTTTCATGAACTTCCGAAAGTCGTCGCTTTTTCACATCTGCCCCGTCGTCATCGTTTCCATTCTAGGCACGATTCTTTTGTGCGCTCTCGCGCGCGAGACGCGTGCAGTTCGTTCAAATAACACACACACAGAGTATTGACTGCAGGAGTTTATAAATTCAAGTCAATAAATAGGAAGGCATAAAACAGGAATGCAAGGACATCCCTTAAATCTAATTATTAATTAAAATGTTTTCGACGATTACTTGATAAAACTCTCGTGTGTGTGCGTGTGTGTGTGCGTGTGTGTGTGTGTGTGTGTGTGTGTGTGTGTGTGTGTGTGTGTGTGTGTGGAGAAAGATATGTTTGGTTTGTATCATTGATAGTGTTCATTATCACATCACTTGTTTGTCACATTTCGTGGATGAAAACTATTATCTGATAATTTTACCGTGGTTTATATTCAATCCGTGTTTTATATACAATTGAATCTAACTCTTTTTCTCAAACAAAAAAAATACAACTTTCGAATACGTGGAATCCTAAATGCGTGTGGTCTTCAGAAGGTGTTAATCGTCCGACTCGCTACTGTGTTGCTTCCGACCGGCCTTTCAATTAGTATGTGCCGCACATATGTCTTGAATCATATGCTATAGCACTCCAGTCTCATCAGACACATCTGCGATATTACAATGAATTTTAGGAAAACGAGAAACCTGTTTAGACGAAAATATATAGCTCTTGCGTGCGGAAATTACGATTCAGCATTCTCTAGCAGCATCGAAATTTGTTAAATCTGATTGGATGCGTTAACTTTTGTCATCTTTTAAATTTAAACAAATAGAGTCGTAAGATTCGCGTTTATTAATTTTATTATTTAAATAAAAACATGCATAAAACAGGGTAAAACAATTATACTGCAGGTACTGTAGTTTTTTGACATATGAACATCGATTGTGCTAATTTTAGTGATATCTTTTTTGCCGGACATTTAATTGACCAAGCATTGACGAGGTAATAGTCAGTACCATACATATACATTAAGAGAATTTTATTAGACGCTTTTGCACGATACGAAACACAGTTCAAACGAGAATGAACATCGGGGCGGCGAAATTCCGATGCCGGATAAACTCCTTAATCAAACAGCGAAGCCAATCGTGCGCAAATCGTCTGAATGAGCTTGCTTTTTTGTTATAGTTTACCAGCGGGGCACCTGTCGCATGTGTGCGCAAAGGGGTGTGTGGATTCAGAGATGGAGAACGCGAGAGAGAAGAAGAGAATGAGAGAAAGGGAGAACGAGTGAGAGGGCGAAAAGAGACATAGAGAGAACGAAGCGCGGAAGTAGGGATAGAAGTGCACGAAGAGGACGGAGGGAAGGATATAGAGGGTGAACGGAGGAACACGTGGTTCTATTTGCAAAAACAAAGTTTGCGCGGGACAAACACACGAGCAGACACTAGCCGGTCTAGTCGACTTCGGGGTCAAAAGCGCAACAAAGACTCAATTGCATTTCGTTTCCACCCGTGCGCGTGAAATTCTCTTTTTTCTGGCCCACTTTCCGTCGTACGGTCGTTAATCGAATGATAAAGCGTTGCCGAACGTCGCCGGCGACAATTGCCGACTGTTCCAGTTTCTCGATGCTGGAGATTTGCGCGTAAGATGATTGCGGACAATTCAACTTAATTTCGAGAACTGCTCCAAAACATACTGTATATATAATAATTTATGTTAAAACTATTCAGATAATATTTTGATGACAAAAAAGAAAACTTTAAGTAACATGATACATATTTATTAGATTTTTGAGAAAAAGTATTATACTATCTTTTATGCAATTGATAAAAAATAAGCTTCTTTGAGCTTTTAAGAAAAATTGATAAAAATAAGCTTCTTTAATCTTTTAAGAAAAAAATTATATATACGTCAATCTAATTTGAAGGACAATAATTCGAGAAGCCGTTCCGTTTGGTTGTTACTTTGGATGCTTATTTTTCCATCAAACATTCTTCACGTTGTCACAATAGTGTTATCGGCTGTGGGAGTATCATAATGAATTTCAAATACTTGACATCTCTCAATCTTTCAATCTACATTGTATATACATACATATATATACGCATCACTATTTATTATTCCGAAAAATCATAAACCGTACATTTTGCGAGAAGAAGAAATAAATTGATAAAGTACCAAAAAAGATAAACTCTTCTTCTCCATCTTTGAAAATATATACGCGTGAGAGATCTCTGACTCTTCAACCAAGGCCGAGACTCGAGATTCTCGAAGCGGAACGTCATCATTGCATTACTGGTGAATTTTCAGCGCGTCTTCAAAGAGCCGTAACGTCTTCAGAGCCGTCGCGCGAAAACGCGACTTGAAGCGGCAGGTGGAGAGGGAGGGGAAAGGGTTGGCGAACAGGATGGATGTGTTGACGAGACGAAGGTGGTGGTCGCGGCGGTGGCGGCGGCGGAGGTGGTTGACAGTGGTGGTGTATGCCGCGACAAATATTTGCTTGTCAACACAGAGAGGCTCGCGCTACCATCCCTCGCGCTCTATCCCCTGTGCGCGCCGCAAACGACATGCATAGTTGAGGGAGGAACGTTTGACAGGAGGTGAAGGAGAACGGGGAACCAAACGAATCATAAAAGGGACCCGATTGAGAGACAAAGCGGAACGAGGAGGGCAATGACGCGCGATAAGAACACGGAGATCTCGATTGCCAAGCGTTTCGTCGCCAGTTCTTGTCGCTTGATCGTCAACAGTTTGTCAGCGTACTAACGCGTCGCGATAGACGGGATAATGATTTCAATCGATTGTATGTGATTTCCTGAACAGTGGAAAGAGAACTCTATCCTATTTTTATGAAGATTTTTATGAAGATTGGTATGATAAATTTCAGGATAAATGATAAATATATAATTTTTTATAAAATAAAAACACAAAATGTTGTAGCACGACAAAGTTAGAATTCTTTGAGGATCGGTGACAGTGTCCAAAAACAATCGTACGCTCACGTTCGATCCAATGGTGGAAAGGAAAGTGTTCGCGTAGGAAGTGAGTCTCTTCATTTATGTAGTCCTTTTTTGGGCGAGAAGAGCGAAGTGACACGGATGAGGGAGAGGGGAAAGAGGACGCGAGGGGGTGGAGGAAGTGTAGCAGAGAGCCGAAGGGACAGGGAAAACGATGGCCACCTACGATCCGCGTTCTTCGCTCGCTCGTTCATTCATTTACTCACTCTCCTCTCTCTCGTTTCTATTCTCTCTTCTCTCTGTGTGCTTTTAATTTACCGGGCGGCAGGCAAATGTTTGCGCCACTCCCCCTCGATCGTACAACCCATCTCTCTCCTCTTCTTCTTCATCCTCCACCTTCGGGCCTCTAGCCGCCACTTCCTATTCCCTTCGCTATCCGCTCTCCTCCCCTTTGCGACCGTTTTGCACCCTTCTCTGCCGCTCCTCTGTCGGGAATCTCTCTCACCCTCTTCTTCATCGTTCCGAATATATTGACTGACTCTGACCATCGAAAATCCCTGCGCGGATAACGCGAGAGAGAGAGGCTAGGGAATCGCCAATGGTAATCTAGGTAATACGCTGAGGTCACTTATCGCGGAATCACCATATACGTCGAATAAAATGAAAAGATGGGCTGAAGGGGAGAGAGGAAAAAAAGAAGGCCGATCGTCGGTCGCGATTTTTATTAATGGCAAATTAACAGAATATGTGCAGAGAATGTGCATCGGCCGTTGAAAATGTTGTACGACGTATGTCGGCAGAAAGCTAAAAAA
Source organism: Pseudomyrmex concolor (assembly GCA_014839585.1). NCBI lineage: Eukaryota > Metazoa > Arthropoda > Insecta > Hymenoptera > Formicidae > Pseudomyrmex > Pseudomyrmex concolor. Next base: position 6,891 of record QVOB01006673.1, read on the forward strand.
AAAAAAAGATAAAAGAGAGAGAGAGAAGAAGAAGAAGAAAGGAACGAAGGGAGAGAGAGAAAGAGAAAAAGAGAGAGAATAGAGAAAAATAATAAGTAAACAATGACAAAAATGTTTGACTTTGTCATAAATTTTTTTTATGTTTAACAAGTAGAAAACTTAATTAATCACCTAATGTTTTCATGTCTATAATCTTCTATATTCGATTTACTCTTGTGAAAAGCAACTTATATGCGATTACTTTTTAATGTATAATCAATACCTATGTAGTAAGAACTGGAATGAGACGAGAAAGTGGATATTAAACGTTGCACACAATAATAATCTAGTAAAATCTATATAACGTGGCTTCACTGGCCCTAATCTGAGTTCCGACAATCGAATATTATGCTCAAATCAAAGAATTGTCGCGGTTGTAAATTTCAGTCGCACGCGCGTTCGCGTTTCACTTGTGGCTTTTAATAAATGGCATAAAAACGAGATCTCAAATATTTAATCGGGAAATATTTGAGTGCCTATTATTACAGGGTAGTGGCGCGGCATAGATACCCGGTGCGGCAACCCCATGGTGCCTCCGCCGCGCCATTCCGTTTATGTCTGGCAAATATACATAGTTGTTCGCGTTAGATACATAGACATCCGCACGTCGATTTAAAGCGAGACACCGGCGAACGATCTCCACTTTTCGCTCGTCAGTTTTCGTTCGTAACCAGTCCCCCGTTGTTCCGCAAAGATACTCTGGCTAATTATAATATTTGGGGATGAGAAAGAGATGAATAATGTATCGAACGGTATCGAGTTGGCAAACTTTTGGAAAAGAAATTCGCAACTTCGCGAACGATGATAATACATGTTAATTCGTTATTTATATCATTTTTAAATAGATATCAATAAAAAAGAAATTTAAAGATATAAAGAGATAAAAACTCATCATTCTTATATATTTTGTTGGAAAAAATATTGTTCAAAACACGTCTTTTTTTATTTTTTTTTAATATCTTTATATATTGTTAAATTCTATTATTAATTAACGAGATAATTTGTTTATTTCAAAAACCTAATTTTATGTTATAATTATCTGCTTGTTTAAATTTATTTTTTATGCGGCGATAATTATTAATGTATCATCATTAGCCATCCATATTTTATCGGTTAATATTAATAAGTATCCCGGCTAGCATATTCCACGAGGGAGAGAGAGAGAGAGAGAGAGCTCTCTATCCCCGATAAATTATAATAAAATATATTAATATAATATAATTTCATTCATCAAGTTTACATTAATATTATAATGTTTGCAATTTTATAATTTGATCGGTAGTCATTTACCATACGTAATTGTTTATATTTACATGTACATCAACAATCATTAAACATACGGGCATTTCTATATACTTTTTACATTTCTCCACCGCCCGCAATTTTTATCTTTTCTGCGTAAGGGTGACGTCGCTCAGTGTAACCCTGGAGATGTCGGCCGCGCGCAAAATATTTGAGCTGAGTAAATGAAATAGGACCGCGGCGCCCGTGTCACACGCGTGGGAACTCAAAAGATTCCATTGCGAGTGGTTTACACACATGTTGGAGAAAGGGAGAACGCGAAGAGGTAAATAAATTAGGCGACCAGCCCCGCGCAACATGTCCACCACACGTAACATACGGCACGTAACATACGAACGGGCTCGCCACGTTGCTTCAGGTGAGGCGCGCCAATTACACGTCGCTGCCACGCGCCAATGTCTTGATATACGGCGACTAATGAGGGTAGTTCTTCACATTTGACCCTCTCTATTCCCGCGGCAGCCACGTGACCGGAAACAGGACGACGAACAGCGAGAACATCGTGTCCACGTGTAACGACAGTGACGCTGTGTATAATTAATCGTGTTAAGGTGCTACGCGCCTGCTAAGTGAACGGAACCGGAAGAATAATGGCTAGAAAAAAAAAAAACATTATGCAACATATATTCATTTACATCTTGTTGTGATCACATGGTTAAATCTTAGATTTTTATCTAAATTTAAATTAAATTTGAATTATAAAACAGTTTATATATAATTACTTTAGCTAAAAGAATATCAAAGTCATTGATTATATATCGCATTATCTTTCGGTACATTGTGAACGCGTCAATAGAAACAGATCTTACTACCGAGCGGATACATTTGCAAGCACACACGCAAGCTTAAAGCTAACACGCGGATAATTACATCGCACCGATGATCATAACCGGCGGCTTGAGTGAACCGAAAAACAAATAGCGGCTGCGCAGCACTTTTCCGCGGCACTCTTCGCACAGTCAAGTACATAGACACACGTATGCATTATATACATGTATGGCGGTAGGTTAAAACGAGTCGTAAACGTGCGCCTCTCTCTGCAATTTGCGCCATGCTATCTCTCTTTCTCTCTCTTTCTCTTTCTTTTCTCTCTTCCTCTCTCTTTCAGCCATGGTGTAAATCATGTCCCCCGAAGCTGGGTTTATTAGCGACTCGGCAATATTTGTGCGACAATAAGATGACAGAAGGGAGCAGAACGAAGAAGTCTGGATTACATATGGCGTCTTAAAGATCTCCCACTTCCAAAAATCTTGTCCGCACTGTCACGCAATAACTGTCGCATTGTGTGTCAAGCGGAATTATGCCCAAATAAAAGGCCAGTAGGGAAAGAGAAAAGGCTGGCGGTTGTGTTCAATCGGTAGATAAAGCACGTTTATCTCGGGATTCATCCACACGAACCTAAATACCGAATGCCGATGAAAGACACCGCAATGTTGGTTTTTGCAAAGGTTGTACTACTTTCACTCGTCTTATCTTCCTGTTTTAATCTTTTTACTATATCATATATTTTTTCTGTAGTTACAAAACTAAAATAGAACTTTTTCCGAAAACTGATTAATAAATTTTTGTAATTTTGTTGTATGTCAAAATATTTACAGATGTAACAATCAATGATATAATAATTAATTGATAACGTAATAAAAAACTTGATAGTTTGATCAAGTTTTGATAAAAATCTCTGTTTATATGTACATATACATGCTTCGTGATAGTTGGAAACACTCATCGAATTGAAAATGTTGCGGTTACAATAGCCGGTTCTTTCGATAGCGACGTGGAGGAAGAAGTGGAAAATCTCGAGGTAGAACATCGGATACCAAAAGGTGGATGATTGTATAGTGTCTTTGAAGCGGATTGAATTCGCTTTCGAAAGGGTAAAGTTGAGGGAAGAGGGAAATGAAGGAAAGGAAGAGAAAGGATGATGGTACGGTCATAGAAAGGGTCGAGTGAACGAATAGTAAAGCCACCCTTTGAAGTGAACTGGTTAGTAGATGAATTCGAACGTGTTCTCTCTCTCTCTCTCTCTCTCTCTCTCTCTCTCTCTCTCTCTTCATGAAAGAGCTGTACGGAAGGGATTTGAGAAGAAGGATGAGAGGAGGGAGAGAGGGAGGGAGGGAAGAAGCGAATACGCGCGCGAGGGATGGGTACAAACACGGAGATGGTAAAAGTTTATTAATTAGCTGGAATTAAGCGGCGGCCTGGTGTTCGTGAGAGCCAGTGAGAATTCCTCATCAAGGCAAGGAAGAGAAAAAGAGGGGAGAAGAGAGAGAGAGAGAGAGAGAGAGAGAGAGAGAGAGAGAGAGATCCAGAGAATTCAGAGAAGCAAGAAATCATGATGGGAGACAACCTTTATTCTTTGCCGGTAATCTCGGACCAGTTAATCGACCGTCTCTCCATGTAATTTTCAATGTTCGAGGTATATAATTGGGATTCTGTTTGTCAAAGCAGAAAGAATAAGAGGACACACGAGAGATAATTATTAATCTGTACATTTCAAATATATATATAGAGCATCATATCTCATCATACAGATTTGATTTATGATTTTTATCAATATTATTTGCGTTAATTATTAACAAATATTATTTAATTTATTTTACAATTTTAATTATAGTTTGCACATAGAAAACTTACTTTTATATCTCTTTCTATATTTTTCTAAATTATTAATTTATGGTTATGGTACTCGGTGAATTGAATTACAGGTCGATGATTCTTTTCCAATTATTTCATACAAGAGCTATTAAATGACCATTTATTTCATCGGTCGTTGCGAGCTATGAGAATCGTTCGATCGGCAAACGTTTCACCCATTCATATTTAATTCAGACGATACGTCAAGGGGGTAGTTACGAGCGTCGATCATAGGGGGTTCGCCATGGTTAAACGTGAGATATTATACCACGTTTCAGAACGACTCCGCTCGATTGTCGACGCATCATCATCGATAATTGAAGGGTAGGAATGAGGTAAATCACCCTATTCGTCTGCCAATTAGTACCAGAGACTTTATGTGCGTGTTAAAAAAAATTGTTTAGCATATTATTATTGATCCGTTAAGCTCTGATATTGTTTTATTTAATATGTTTATCTTATATCAGTATTTTTTTCTATTATAAATGTTAAATATTGCACAAACAATGTTTATAATTATATTATAAACCTTGAATAAAGAGATTTTATTGGTAAAAAAAAAGAATATTATCTTTGTTTTTTTTTTTTTTTTTGTAACAAGTACGGTACAGAGCTCGCGTGCGTTTTACGAAGACTGCAACATCACCTATCGCGGAAGAGGCGAAGGTGAAACGTGAACGAGGACGAGAGTAGCCTGCAGTCCCTCCTTTTCCAAACAAGAATTTGCACTCTCTTCGTTACGATAGTCAGGCGTCTCTGCAAACTACGCGAACGCTGCGATAAAGTAACGTGGAGTAACGCGGTGTATATACACTAGGTGGATGTATACACCCTCCCACTCCTCGCGGGCTCTCTCGTCCGACGTAGGAAGAGACGCGAGAGGACGAGAGAAGGAAGACAGGAAGGAGAGAAAGAGAGAGAGAGAGAGAAAGATTTGCAGACCCCGTGGGCTTGTTTGACTTTACTTGCAGCTATGTAATTGAATATTATACCAGGCTACCTCTCCCTCGCTGGAAGGGTTGGAAACTCTTACGGAAGGGTAAGGCTCCGGGGGCTGAGGATCCAAATGGTGGACGGGAGATAGTCCAGGAAGCCTGGAAGGGCCTGCCTGATGGAGTAGTCCGTGAGAGGAACCAGAAAATTAACTGAAAATCTCACGAAATCGCGCGAAGGACCCTCCCGTCGACACTCCAGTGAATGTGTTTACCCTTTATTATACTCGCGCATCTACTCTTCTTTTCTATCGGACTAAATCAGACTTTTTGAACGCTATCTTGAGTCTTTTTTTGTCTCTCTTCTTCTCTTTTATTCTGTTAAAAGTATCACATGCATTTTATGGTCTTCTCGTTTTAGTTATTGATTTTGCATTTTTTTTGTACATATCATGTATAAGTTTCAAGTAATGTCTTTTTATATCTATTTTTTATTTAATATAAAAAATAATAATTTTAATAAATAATTTATTATTTTACATAAATATAGCTTGTCTCATTTTATATATTTATATATATAACGCGTAAAGTTGCATAACATAGGATTATGTTCCGTTAAGATTATAAAGGATCTACATATATATTTCGTAGAGATTACATCTTGTAACATCTTTAATTAATGATTATAGGAACTATTGTACAAAGTAGATATCTAGCTGCAAAGCAAATTTGCAAGTTAATTTTTGGCCGTTTATTCGATTTTCTAGTTTTTTCTAAAATAAATAATTTTCGGTTACGCGCTTTATTGAATATCACGCTTGGCTATATCAATTGTACGCGAATATTGTTTGAATTACGTTTAAAACATACAGCAGCGCGACTGTTGCCTACTACGCACTTTCGGAACGAGAAAATGTGCATGCATACGCACATGTAAATCCCAATTTCAGCGATTTGCGTAAGCTTCATTTATAGTTTATGCTTCTCGCATAAAGCTAATAATGGAAGAAAATTACGACTGCGCATTTATATTATCTTTAATTAAATAACTAACAATTATTTTTCAACGAGAGAAGCAAATATTCTTTAGATAACCGAATAACGTGAAGACAATTCATCTTATCACTTCATCGTATTAAATATGTATCGTGCAACGAGACGTCCTCTGAAACCGATTTATATAATCGATTCTAAGCATTATCGAACGATGCCTTAGATTGAGTTAAGCTAACAAAAATTTTACCAATTAGATTCGTCAGGCAAATCTGACAAAATATATATTTTTGGATATATTTGTACTTTGTTTGTGAATGAGTCGACAAAAAGTATTATACATGAAAAACTTTGTTAAGTAAGAGCTAATTTTCTAAAATAGAGAAAAAGTAGAAAATAAAGAGCTCTATAGTTCGTATCAAAATTGTCAAAGTGCACCATCGTGTAAATTCACCTTAGAGTCACGAAAGAGGCGAGAAAGCTCGCTCGTTCTCTCTCTTTCTCTCTTTCTCTCTTTCTCTTTTTTCTCCTCTCTCTCTCTCTCACATACACTTTCCGCAATAAGAGGGGATGAACACGCCGCGGGATGGTTGGTATACAGCGGACCGGTATAGTGCACCCCTTGCTGGTCGATGGTGCGGCCCGTAACGCCCAGCTACTGCGCAACCAATGCGCGAGTCCACCATGTTTAATGCTGCGAATTCTCTCTCACTCTCGCCGTGGGGTTTTCGCCACCCTCGTCCCTCGCGGATCTCCCCCTAATAGTATCGTGGCAGAGCACAAGCCTGGCGCAACCCTAACTCCGGTCCGGTCTCGTCCTCCAGTTCTTCCTTCCACCCCCTTCATCATTCCCCAGGCCACCCCGTACCTGAATGCCGCATAACGTACAACAAATTCCCGTGTACGCATGGCTTCGAACCGCATCATCAGTCGACCCCCGTGCAATCCTCGCGGCTTCGATGTTCTACACCCCTCTCTACAATCTGTGGATTCTATTTTATCCCTGTTTATCTCCGCCGCGCAAATCGATCTGTACCGATCGCAGTCAAACAATGGTCTTTTAACAGGTTTTTTTTTGCAAGACCCGACCACGATTGTGCTTTTGGTCGACAAATTGCAGCGGATCATTAGCGAGATAAAAGCCCGCGGTCCCTTTCAATTGCAACCGCGTTGGCGCAACTCCGATTTTACGTTCGTGTACATACAGTGACATAATTTAAAAAGAAGAAAAATTTAATAAATCTACACGAGATGATAATCAAACATCAATTATATACATTCAAGTCAACATGACTCAGTCAGTCTCTTTATCGCAAAATGAATGTCTATGCAAAATCCGTACTTTTTTTTCAACTTTTTCTATAACGTTGCACATTGCATTATATTGATAAACTGGAGTCGATCGCTGACACGGTAGTCGAATATCCGGAGGACATGGAACAGCCAGAAGTACCAAAGGATTGACGTGGACAGAAATAGAACGATGGTATATCGCGGAGGGTGCGAGGTGGTGAGTCGTGCCGTTACGGAGAAGCACTAGTAACGAGTATTTGCAGGCCGGCTCGATGCATAGTTAATGATTTGTCAACTGAACCCCCTGCTGGACCGCGTCGAACCTGACTAGGCCATACATTATAAGCGGCCAGATACCGAAGTGACCGGCACAGCATTCGCGGCCACGTACGTAACGCGCTAATCAACTATTTATTTCCGTCGTTATATCGTCTCACGCAGAGTCATTGCCTGTACAGAACGGGAAATAAACTCAGTTGGAAAATCTTGCCGGCTTAATTAACGACTCTTCATCATCATTTCATAAAGTTCATGATTTACCACGTTTTGACAAAACCGTGGTAAATAAATTAAAAATATAAATTATGTAAAAAAATTAAAGAAAGCAAAGTTTAAAGTATCCTTTTTTTTGGAAATTTAAGTTATGTTTTTGTGTATCAAATTTCGCTATTCTATATACACTCACACATGCACATTTTATATTTGTACTTTTTTCTTCATAAGTATGTTAATGTAAAGAATATAATTGATTCACTTGCTCGCCGCGTTCACATATTCGTCCATCGTACATCGAGTTTACCTTCGTGCGATCGCTATCTTCTATCTTCGTTCAACCGGCAAAACCTGTGAGCAATCGCGCCGAAATGAAAAATCGTATATATCTACCTCTATACGCCACGATTTCGATTTACGTATCGCGACGTGTCGTGCGACCGCGCGTGAATTCGGATTAATCGCGATTTCGTGGGCGCGCGCACCGATTCCCATATATATGTCTCAAAGAGCCACGATCGACATCGACTGGCGCAATACTCTCCAATAGAAATACGAAGTATGCATACATGTTTGTGTCTGTGCGTGACCGAAAACCATTTTATAAATGAAAAGAACGCTCATAGCGGAATTTGGACTGCGGGAAAAATATTGAAAGAATAAATCAAAACAAGCAATGGATTCAATAGTTGGCGGTACATGTATTGGATTTCCTTTTTTCTTTCTTTTTTTTTTAATTATCGACTCTTTTGTTGATTTTGGTAGATAGATTTAATAATAAATTCAATATTGTTATATTCATATTTACTTTATTTGTTTTAATATATTCTTGTTATTATATATGTGTGT
>QVOB01006674.1:0-15417 GCA_014839585.1 Pseudomyrmex concolor
TGGCTGATTGGCTGATTGGCTGATTGGCTGATTGGCTGATTGGCTGATTGGCTGATTGGCTGATTGGCTGATTGGCTGATTGGCTGATTTGATGCGCCGCGGCGGGGCCGATAGCCGCGGGGCAGGCGATGGGCCCTTGTGCGGGCCGTCAGGCGAAATCCGCCCGGCGCTGGTGTTACGGCAGGTTTGACTGCATCTGACGCCGCCTAAGCGGTACCGTAACGATCAGTCCTGGATGATTTCGGTATCGCTGCTCTCCTGCTGTCGCTTCCAGCTCGCCAGCGCCTGCTGGCGTCGCTGGTTGAGCTCCTCGCCGATCTGCGCGCCGCTGAATCCCGCCGCCATCACGTCGCGCGCGCTGACTGAACTGGCTACGCGGAACGCGTCGCGCAGAAAATCCCCCTGCGGATAGGCATGGTTCTCAAACCCGGTACGGCCACGGGCATCGGCTTCGCTGGCTAGGATCATCTGCTCCAGGCGCGCCGGCCGGCGCCAGACATCAATGGCGCTGAACAGTTTTATCAGTGTCTTTGGCGTCAGGCTCTGGGCACCGTGCAGCAGATCATGGTAGCGGGCCACGATCGTGGCCAGATCGCGCAGCGGATTGGGCACCTTCAGACGTTGGCACAGTGCTTCCACCACCTTCACCCCCGCCGGGCCGTGGCCGTGGTGGCTGGGCCACAGCTCGCGCGGCGTGGGCGCCTTGCCCACATCGTGGCAAAGTGTAGCGAAGCGTACCGCGATATCGTCCGTTAGCCGGGCCGCCATCGACACCGTCATCAGGGTGTGGATGCCTGTATCGATTTCCGGGTGCCATTTCGCCGGCGCCGGGACGCCAAATAGCGCGTCCACCTCCGGAAACAACGCTTTTAACGCGCCGCAGTCGCGCAGGACCTGAAAATAGACCTGCGGGTTGCGGGTTGCCAGCGCCTGCTCCGTCTCTTTCCAGACACGCTCAGGCGCCAGCAGCGGCAGCTCGTCGGTCATCTGCTGCATCAACGCCATCGTTTCCGGCGCGATGCGGAAATTCAGATGGGCGAAACGCGCGGCAAAACGGGCGACCCGCAGTACGCGCAGCGGGTCTTCGCCGAAGGCGTCGGAGACATGGCGCAACCAGCGCTGGCGGATATCCTGCTGTCCTTGATAGGGATCAATCAGGTTACCCTCGTCGTCGCGGGCGATGGCATTAATGGTGAGATCGCGGCGGCGCAGATCCTCTTCCAGTGTGACTTCCGGCGAGGCGTAGCAGATAAAGCCGGTATAGCCCTGACCGGATTTGCGCTCCGTACGGGCCAGCGCATACTCCTCGCGGCTCTCGGGATGCAGAAAAACCGGAAAATCTTTGCCGACCTGCTGATAACCTTGCGCGAGCATCTCCTGTGGCGTTGCGCCGACCACCACCCAATCCCGTTCCTTGGCGGGGAGCTGTAACAGACCGTCACGCACGGCGCCGCCGACCAGATATTTTTTCACAATTCTCTCCTGGCAAAGCCGGTGTTGCCTTTATCGGTACCGTCCATTGAGTGTAGCCGTATCTCGCGCGCGATTCATCGCCGCCCGTGTCGGGGGCGGCTTAGTTCATCCAGCGGTTGTCTCTTTTGCGCCGGGGAATGATATGGGGCAGCAGCAAACCCAGCAGCAGGCCCACGCCAGCCACACCGCCGCCATACATGAACCATTGCATTATGATGGTACGCTGTTTGTCGTCAAGCTGGACCGCCGCCGCATTGACCTTTTTCTGCGCGGTCGAAAGTTGATCCTTCAGCGCCTGGTTCTGTTCCTTGAGATCGTTGATCACGCCGTCGCTGGTGGCCACTTTTTTCTGCATGTCGGCCGTGCGCTGATTCCAGCTCGCGTCGATAGTATTAAGCTTTTGCGTCAGATCCTGCACCTGCTGCTCCAGCGCGGGCACCCGGGTGCGCAGACTGGGCTGAGCGCTCAGCTGATCCTGCGGGATCCAGGCAGTGCGCCCCTTTTCTCGTCGCGTACCTGGGCGAAGCCGGTGTCGTTATTCTGGCCGATAAGCGTAACAGCGTCGCCGGAATTCAAGGTGCCGACAATGCGGTACTGATTACCCGGACCGCTATGGATATAGGTCAGCAGGTTGTCTGAGACATAACGTGGCTCGTCGGCGTTGGCGGCGCAGGCGAGACCCAGACCGACCGCGACGAAGTAAATATGGCGTAATTTCAGCATTAGTCCGTCATTTTTAAGCAAATGTTGCACGATAGTAGTGGCTTCAGTTTGACGACGCAATGTCGGGTCCGAAATGAGAACACTCTTACTCTCGGACGAAGCGTATAGCCGTTGCTGCCCCCACTACCCGATGATGCCGGCGTCTACAGGCCGGCGCCGCGCGGTTACGGGCGCGGCGAACCCTCTTCGCCGCCGACGGCGGGTGGGAGGGACGACAATGACAAAACGCGTCAAAAGCGATGAGATCTTTGGACCTCTCGTCACACGAAAAGTGCCGTTGGGCTTGTCCGTTTTGTCCATTAAGGCCATGATTAGGCGTTAACACTTGCCATCTTAAGCGATGAGTCGCCACCAGGGATGGCTTAAGCGTCAATGTATTTTACCGGTATGGCCATATAACACTATGAATGAAGAAATCGAGTTAAAATTTATCGTTCAGCCCGAGATGCTGGCCGCGTTGCGGCAGCGGTTGTCGGCGATGGGCCATGACGGTCATGCGCTCCGGCAATTGACCAATACCTATTTTGAGACGGATGGCTTTGATTTGCGCCGCCACGGCATAGGGTTACGTATTCGTCAGGTGGACGGACATTGTGAGATGACAATGAAAACCGCCGGCCAGGTCATCGGCGGCTTGCATCAGCATCCGGAATTCAATGTGCCGCTGCCGGGGCCGACGCTGGATCTCGCTCGGTTACCGGTACAGGCATGGCCGCCTGAGCTTGATCCCGCCGCGCTGCAATCGCGGCTCAAGCCGCTGTTCACCACCGATTTCGCCCGCGAGAAATGGTGGGTGAGGCAGGGTGAAAGCGAGATCGAGCTGGCGCTGGATTGGGGCGAGGTGAGTGCCGGCGCGCTGCATGAGCCGATCTGCGAGCTGGAAATGGAATTACTGAGCGGCAGCGCCCGCGACCTGTTCGCCTTTGCCAGTACGCTGAGCGATGTCGGCGGCCTTCGTTTGGGCAGCCTGAGTAAAGCCGCGCGCGGTTATCATCTTCAGCAAGGAAATCCCCCGCGCGCCATCCGGCCACTGCCGCTGCTTAATCCCGCCGCGCAGGCGACGGTGGAGGAAGGTATGAGTGCGGCGCTGCACCTGGCGCTGGATAATTGGCAATATCATGAGGAGCCTTGGTTGCGCGGGCTTGCGCAGGCCAAGGCCGGCGTGCTGGAGGGCATCACGCTGATACGCGAGACCTTCCGCGTGATGGGGAATCTGGTCAGCCGCAAAGCCACCTCCGCGCTCCGTGGGCTGCTGGCGGATATCGTGCCGTTAATCGGCGCTGAACAGGCTGATCCGCAGGTGATCTATTATCAGCCTGTCTATCTGCGTACCAAGCTGGCGCTGACTTCCTGGCTGTTGTTCAGCGTTTGGCAGAACACCGCCGATGAGGACACGCGCAAGAAGCTCGCCGGCGCCTACCGGCAATTCGCCGACATGACGCTTGCGCGCTGCGGCGCAGAATTGAAGGTCGCGTTTGGCCGTACGCTCTCCCATGAAGAATACTTGCAGCGGTTGCCGCGGCTGGAGCGCCGGCTGATGGCATTTCATGTCTTGTCCGGCGCCTATCGACCGACCGAGGTGGTGGCCTATCTGATGCATTGGACAGCGCTGCGTCAGTCTATCGTGCAGCCAGGATCAGATGATAGGGAACATTTGCGGCGTCAGGCGTTGGCGCAGGTGGGGTTCTGGCTGAAATAGCGAGAGCGTTGTGTTAACAATCCGCCGGCGAGCCATGTTTGTCTCCAGGGAATATTGACCATGAATACGCGACCTTTACCGCCGCTCCTGCGTAAGCAAGGACAGCAGTCGGCGGCCGGATTACCGGCGCCGGCGGACGACGCAACCCTGCGGGCGCTAGCCATGAGTGATTTCATCAGCGACGCGCTGCAAGGCCATCCGGCGTGGCAGCAGGCGCTGGTGATGCAGGTGCCGCAACCCGGCGAATGGCGGGATTATGCCGCACTGCTGGCCGCCCGGCTGGCGGCGGTTGATGATGAATCCGCGCTGATGCGCGAACTGCGCTTGTTCCGGCGCCGTACGCTGGTGCGTATCGGTTGGGCGCAAATTCTCGGCCTCTGTGATACCCGCGAAACCCTGACCCAGCTAAGCCAATTGGCGGAAACCTTGATTATCGCCGCTCGCGACTGGCTGTGGCAGGCGTGTTGCCGCGAGTGGGGTACACCCTGCGGCGCGGATGGCACGCCACAGCCGCTGCTGATTCTGGGCATGGGCAAACTGGGCGGCGGGGAGCTGAATTTTTCCTCCGATATTGATTTGATTTTTGCCTACCCCGAAAATGGTTTTACCCGCGGCGGCCGCCGCGAGCTGGATAACGCCCAGTTTTTTACCTGGCTGGGTCAGCGGGTGATTAAGGCTCTCGACCAGCCGACCGTGGACGGCTTTGTTTATCGGGTCGATATGCGGCTGCGGCCGTTCGGCGACAGCGGGCCGCTCGTGCTGAGCTTTGCCGCGCTGGAGGATTATTATCAAGAACAGGGCAGGGATTGGGAACGCTACGCGATGATCAAAGCGCGGCTGATGGGCGGCGATGGCGATCCCTACAGCCAGGAATTGCGCAGCATGCTACGTCCATTTATCTATCGCCGCTACATTGACTTTAGCGTCATCCAGTCGCTGCGCAATATGAAGCAAATGATTGCCCGCGAGGTCCGGCGGCGCGGGTTGAAGTACAATATCAAACTGGGCGCCGGCGGTATCCGTGAGATAGAGTTTATCGCCCAGGTGTTTCAATTGATTCGCGGCGGCCGCGAGCCGCGCCTGCAGTCGCGCGCGCTATTGCCGACGCTTGAGACCATCGGCGCGCTGGGCCTGCTCACGCCGGCGCAAAGCGCCCGTCTGAGTGCGGCCTATCTCTACCTGCGACGGTTGGAAAATCTGTTGCAGGGCATTAATGATCAGCAGACGCAAACCTTGCCTGCCGACCCGCTCAATCAGGCGCGCCTGGCCTGGGGAATGGACGAGGCGGACTGGCCGCAGCTCACCCGGACGCTGGACGCCCACATGCAAGCGGTCAGGGCGGTGTTCGATGAGCTGATTGGCGACGATGCCCCCGACGCTGAAGATAACGATACGCCCGGCCCGGCGGCCGCGCTGTGGCAGGAGTCGATGTCGCAAGCGATGGAGGCCGACGGGGAAGGCGTGCCCTGGCCGCGTCTGGCGCAGTATGTCGCCGATTTCCGCCGCGATGTCGCCAAACGTACGCTAGGCCCGCGGGGCCGGGAAGTGCTGGACGCGCTTATGCCGCGGCTTCTGGCGCACATCGGCGAACGGGACGCGGCGGACGAAGCGTTTGCTCGTCTGGCGCCTGTGTTGCTCAGTATCGTCTCTCGTACCACCTACCTCGAGCTGTTACTGGAGTACCCCGGCGCGCTGGGGCACTTGACTCGTCTGTGCGCCGCGTCGCCGATGATCGCCAGCCAATTGGCACGGCATCCGCTGCTGCTGGACGAATTGCTCGACCCCGCGACCCTCTATCACCCCCCGGCGCCGGCGGCCTATGGCGACGAGCTGCGCCAATATCTGCTGCGGGTGCCCGAAGAGGATGAGGAGCAGCAACTGGAGGCTCTGCGGCAATTCAAGCAGGCGCAACAGTTGCGCATTGCGGCCGCCGATATTGCCGGCGTGCTGCCGGTGATGAAGGTCAGCGATCATTTGACCTATCTGGCGGAAGCCATGATCCAAGCCGTGATTCGGCAGGCGTGGAAATCAATGGTCGCGCGCCACGGGTGGCCTTCGCATCTGCATGACGGGCAGAACGCCGGCTTTGCGGTCATCGGCTACGGAAAATTGGGCGGCTGGGAGTTAGGCTACAGCTCCGATCTGGATTTGGTGTTTTTGCATCAATGTCCTGATGACGCCGTGACCGATGGACCGCGCGTCATCGACGGCCGGCAGTTTTATTTGCGGCTGGCGCAGCGGGTAATACATCTGTTCAGCACTCGGACACCGGCGGGGGTTTTGTATGAAGTGGACGCCCGGCTGCGGCCATCCGGCGCCGCCGGGATGCTGGTGAGTACGCTCTCCGCGTTTGAGGACTATCAGCTTAATGAGGCCTGGACCTGGGAGCATCAGGCGCTGGTGCGTGCGCGCATGGTGTACGGCTCCCCAGAATTGCAGGAAGGCTCCAACGCCATTCGCCGTCGCGTGCTGTGTCTGCCGCGCGATCCCGCTACGCTGCGCCGGGAGGTCAGCGAGATGCGCGCCAAGATGCGCCAGCACCTGGCCAGCAAGCAGACAGACGTTTTTGATATCAAGACCGACGAGGGCGGTATTACCGATATCGAGTTTTTGGCGCAGTATCTGGTGTTGCGCTACGCCGCAGAAAAGCCTGAACTGACGCGCTGGTCGGATAATGTACGTCTCTTCGAGCTGATGGCCAGGGAGGGGATCATGGACGGCGACGATGCCGATGGGCTGCGCGCAAGCTACACCACGCTGCGCGATACGCTGCACCATCTGGCGTTGCAGGCGTTGCCCGGCCGGGTGCCGGAAGCGCAGTTTGCCCGCGAGCGCGCTTTGATCGTCCGCTGCTGGCGTCAGTGGCTTGATTGAGCGGCGCAGGCGTAGTGGTCTGTAAGGGCAGCGCGCCCGCGCGTCACACTTAACCTCGGCGCCCGCCGCCGGTAGGGCTCGATTAAGCGGCGGAGGCTCCGTCGCCTGGTGCGATCCGGCGCCGCAGGGGGCGAATTTTTCCCGCCTGTGATATGATTCTGACCCTTGAACAGGATCTCTTTGGAGCGAGTGGATGAAAGTGACCTTGCCTGATTTCCGCCGGGCGGGCGTGCTGGTCGTGGGCGATGTGATGTTGGACCGATACTGGTACGGCCCCACCAGCCGGATCTCACCGGAAGCGCCGGTGCCTATCGTAAAAGTGGACGCCATTGAGGAGCGTCCCGGCGGCGCCGCTAACGTCGCGATGAATATCGCCGCGCTGGGCTGTCATTCGCGCCTGGTCGGTCCCACCGGCATTGATGATGCCGCCCGCGCTCTGGGCGCGCGACTCAGTGGAGTGGACGTGACCTGCGATTTTGTCGCCGTCGCGACCCATCCCACGATTACCAAACTGCGGGTGTTATCGCGTAATCAGCAGTTGATCCGTCTCGATTTCGAGCAAGGTTTCGACGATGTCGACGCGGCTCCCATGATAGAACGTATTCAGCTGGCGTTGCCAAAAACCGGCGCGCTGGTGCTATCCGATTATGCGAAGGGCGCGCTGGCGCGCGTGCGCGAGATGATCACGCTGGCGCGCGCCGCCGGCGTGCCGGTGCTTGTCGATCCCAAAGGCACGGATTTTGGCCGTTATCGGGGCGCAACGCTGCTGACCCCTAATTTGTCAGAATTTGAAGCGGTAGCCGGGCCCTGCGAAGATGAGGAAACGCTGGTGAGCTGCGGCATGAAACTTATCGCCGACTATCAGCTATCGGCGTTGCTGATTACCCGTTCGGAACAGGGGATGACCCTGTTGCAGCCGGGTAAGGATCCGCTGCATTTACCAACGCAGGCGCAGGAAGTTTACGACGTCACCGGCGCCGGCGATACGGTCATCGGCGTGCTGGCCGCCGCACTGGCAGCGGGTAACAGTCTGGAAGACTCCTGTTTTCTGGCCAACGCCGCCGCGGGCGTGGTCGTCGGGAAATTGGGCACCTCCACCGTTAGCCCAATTGAGCTGGAGAACGCCATCCGCGGCCGCGCCGAAACGGGCTTTGGCGTCATGACCGAAAGCGAGCTGAAGCAGGCGGTGGCGCTGGCGCGTCAGCGCGGCGAGAAAGTGGTCATGACCAACGGTATTTTCGATATCCTACACGCGGGTCACGTCAGCTATCTCGCTAATGCCCGGCGGTTGGGTGACCGGCTTATCGTGGCGGTGAACAGCGATGAGTCCACGAAGCGTCTGAAAGGGGAAAGCCGCCCGGTAAATCCTCTGGCGCAGCGTATGACCGTTCTGGCGGCGCTGGAGGCGGTAGATTGGGTAGTGCCTTTCAGCGAGGATACGCCGCAGCGGCTCATCGCCGATGTGCTGCCGGATGTGCTGGTCAAAGGCGGCGATTACCAGCCGCACCAGATCGCCGGCAGCAAGGAGGTCTGGGATAACGGCGGGGACGTGCTGGTGCTGAATTTTGAAGACGGCTGTTCCACCACCAATATCATCAACGCCATCAAGCGCGGCGAACGGGGTTAGGCTCCAGACCAATGGGGAAAGGCCGCGCCCGACGGTGGTTAGCTACGCGCGGGCGTTGCGGCGTCGCACCCGGCATGGTCAGCCACGCGGGGGCAGAGAAACGCCGCGCTGGGCAGCAATCGGTTGTCTGACGGCGGTGATGTGCCCCGCCCGGCATGGTCAGCCATGCGCAGGCAGAGACGCGCCGCGCTGGGCGGCGGTCAGTTACGCGCGGGCAATGATGTCTGCTGCTGGTGTCAGCAAGCGGCAACGGCGGTTATAGCTTTTTAAAGGTGTCTTTAGCCGGTTTGTCGTTCGCGACGCCGGCATCCGGCGCGGTGCGATCCGCGGGAGAAGCGCTGGTAGTGTCGTCTACGCCGTTCACGCCTGCAGGCTTCTTACCCGCCACCGGTGCCCCTGCCGCCGACGTCGCGCCAGCAGGCGTCGCCGGGCTGACGACCGGGTCGCTTTTCGGAATGGTTTCCAGCGCATTCAGGCGCAGTTCCAACTGACTCAGTTTCTCCCGGGTGCGTAACAGCACCTGGGTCTGTACGTCAAATTCCTCGCGACTGACCAGGTCCATACGGCTGAACTGGTTTTGCAGCACCTGACGGATCTTTTTCTCCACGTCGTCGCCCAGATCGCGGATGCCTTTCGGCAGCGACTCCTGTACCTGGCGGGCAAGCTGTTCAAGTTTCTTTGGATCAATCATCGTCGGTTCCCTAACTGGTCAGAATGGGTTAAGTGTAATGCCTGTTTCCCCTGAGTGGAAACAAAAGCATTCATTGAAATTATGCGTTTGCTAATTGCCTCAGCTGCGGGTTGGCGCTATAGTATTTCTGCTTATTCTCAGGGCGGGGTGCAATTCCCCACCGGCGGTAAACCTGGCTAAAGTATTGCACAGGAAGCCCGCGAGCGCTCAGGTTGCATTGCAGTCTGAGGTCAGCAGATCCGGTGTAATTCCGGGGCCGACGGTAATAGTCCGGATGGAAGAGAGTAACGACGTCCAGGCGGGCTACGGCCCGCTATCGTTATTGTTTGGCCCGTTCGCGGCCGCTCCTAAGTCTGCCCTGATTCTGGTAATCCATAACAATTATGAGGTTTTATTTACCATGAATCAGACGCTTCTTTCCGAATTCGGTTCCCCGTCCCAACGCGTGGAAAACGCGCTGGAGGCGCTGCGCAATGGTCGCGGGGTGCTGGTACTGGACGATGAAGATCGTGAAAATGAAGGCGATATGATATTCGCCGCACAAAACATGACCGTCGAGCAGATGGCGCTGACCATCCGCTACGGCAGCGGTATCGTGTGCCTGTGCCTGACCGAAGAACGCCGCCAGCAGCTGGCGCTGCCGATGATGGTGGAACGTAACAGCAGTCATTATCAGACGGCGTTTACCGTCACCATCGAAGCGGCTGAAGGGGTCAGCACCGGGGTATCCGCCGCCGATCGCCTGACGACAATCCGGGCCGCCATCAAAGATAACGCCAAACCCACCGATCTCAACCGCCCTGGGCATGTCTTCCCGCTGCGCGCGCAGCCGGGCGGCGTGCTGGTGCGTGGTGGTCACACCGAAGCAGCGGTGGATCTGACCACTCTCGCCGGCCTGAAACCGGCGGGTGTGCTGTGTGAAGTGACCAATGACGATGGCTCTATGGCGCATGCGCCGGAGATAGTCTCCTTTGGATGGCGTCATAACATGCCGGTGCTGACCATCGAGGATCTGGTGGCCTATCGTCGCGCCCTGACGCGCGAAGTGAGCTAACGTCCTGCGGATCCGGCGTGATAGCCGCCGGCGTCCCGCACTAATGCCTGCATTTCCGACCAGGTGTAAATGTTCACCTCGACTGTAGGGAACTGAGCGGCGGCAACCATCGCCACGGCGATATCCGCCGCCGTAATAGCGCGGTATTTTTGCGCTCTTCCGCGCAATACGAAATTAAGCCGTGGCCAGACACGATTTAGCCCCTTCTCCAGCGGGTGGTGCTCCCGCCGCTTACCCCGCCGATGACACCAGCGAGATTGAGCGCGCGCCATGCTCAAGCGCCAGCCGCGCCGCCAGCAGAGGATAGTCGTGTTCAATACGGTAATAGTCCTGCGGGTCCGGCGGGCTGTTTTTGCGCGTGGTACCGAGGGCGATAAACAGATCCTCCGCCGCCAGCGCGGTCGCCTGTGCGGGCAGCGTGGCGCTATCGCCGATAAGCTGTTTCAGCTGCGGATGGCGTGGCGGCAGTTCGCGCCGCACCACCGCAATCACCTGCCGATAGGCGGAATGATGCAGCAAGGTGGACAGCAGCTGACCGCCCACTAATCCGCTGGCGCCAAATAGCAATGCTGTTTTCATGGGGGGCCCTCGTTTATTCAATTTTCCTGATTATCTTCATCACGGTTATATCGGTTCATTGCATGGCGAAAAGGCGTAATGTGATGCCATCAGCCGCCGCAAGCGGCGCACAATGAATAAGGATACACGATGAGTAGCCCACGCATGCCCGCCCTTTTCCTCGGTCACGGCAGTCCGATGAACGTACTTGAAGACAACTGCTATACCCATAGCTGGCAGCAACTGGGCCAGACGCTGCCGCGGCCGGAGGCGATATTGGCCATCTCGGCCCATTGGTACCGGTACCAGTGCAGGCCGACATCGACGAATGGGGACTGGATCACGGCAGCTGGGGCGTGTTAATCAAAATGTATCCCGAGGCGGATATTCCGGTAGTGCAACTCAGCCTCGACGCGGGATGCCGCCTATCATTTCGCCCTCGGGAAAAAACTGGCCGCGCTGCGCGATGAAGGCGTGATGCTAGTGGCCAGCGGCAATGTGGTGCATAACCTGCGCACGGTACGCTGGCAGGACAATGCCGAACCTTACCCGTGGGCAACGTCGTTCAATCAGTTTGTGCGCGAAAATCTCGGCGCGCAAGGGGAACCGCATCCCTTGATCGCTTATCAACAGCACCAGGATGCCGCGCTGGCCAATCCTTCGCCGGAGCATTTTTTGCCGCTGCTCTATGTGTTGGGCAACCGGATAGGCGATGAAACCGTCTCGGTGCCCGTGGACGGTATCACGCTGGGCTCCATCAGTATGCTGTCGGTGCAGGTAGGATAAAACGGCGGCGCGGCGTCACCGCGCTGCCGAGGCAGAATCAATCAAGAATGATGTGGGGATAAAAGCGGGAGAGATCCTGGGTAATGATTTGCCGGTCTTCGCGCAGGCCGATGCCGCAGGGCTCATCGTTAACCAGCCAGCTGCCGATAACCGTATAGCTGTCGCCAGCGAGGCAGCGGGCAAAATGCCTGTACAATCGAGCCTTCCTCGCCACAAGGGCCGTCTACGCGTGCGGTTTCGCGTCCCTGCTCGAAGATGCGCACGTTGGCGCCCTCGCGGGAAAACAGCGGCTTCACCACGTAATTGTCCATCGGCGGGTAATTGTCTTCGGCGAAATAGGCCGGCAGCAGGTTGGGATGGTCGGGAAACATCTGCCAGAGCATCGGCAACAGCGCCTTGTTGGACAAAATGCATTTCCAGGCCGGCTCGAGCCAGCGCACGCCGGCATCCTCCAGCTTGGTAGAGAACATCTCGCGCAGCATAAATTTCCACGGATAGAGCTTGAACAGGTTGCTGATGACCTGATCCTGCATATCGGTGAACTGCCCTTTTTCGCCAAGCCCCAGTTCTTCAATATACAAAAAAGTATTCGGCAACCCGGCCTGGGTGGCGCAATCCTGCAGATACTGCACTGTGCCGCGATCTTCCTCCGTATCCTGGCAGCACGCCAGATGCAGCAGGTTGAACCCGTGCTGTGACTGCAGATCGGCGAAGCGAGCGATAAGCTTCTCCTGCAGGCTGTTGTACTGATCGGCATTGGCTGGTAGCTTGCCGGCGTTAATTGATCTTCCAGCCAGATCCACTGAAAGAACGCCGCTTCGTACAGCGAAGTCGGCGTATCGGCATTGTTTTCCAGCAGTTTGGGCGGATGCTGGCCGTCATAAACCAGATCCAGCCGCGAATACAGCGACGGCTGACGCGTTTGCCAGGCGTTGCGCACGAACGACCAGGTGTGGCGGGGAATACGGAATTTGGTCATCAGCTCATCGCTGGCCACGACCTTTTCTACTACCTGCAAACACATCTGATGGAGGTCAGCGGTGGCCTCCTCCAGCGTCTCGATTTGCACCAGGGTAAACTGATAGTAAGCCTCTTCGCACCAATAGGGTTCGCCGTACAGGGTATGAGAATTAAAGCCGTATTCGGTGGCTTTCTCCCGCCAGTCCGGCCGTTCGTCGATAGTGACTCGTTTCATGTCCCGTTAGCCGCCCATAGTGCGGTGGGGCGTGGCGCTGCTGCTGCGCAGGGCGTTCTGCTTGGCGACGGTCTCGCCGAAGCCGCCGCGGGTGATGGTCTGCGTGGTCACCGGTTTCGGCGCCAGGGCGGTCTTCGGTACCGTCATCGAACGGCCGCTGGTGGCCGCCCCGTAGTTGCGGCCGCTGGCGTCGACAAACTGGCCGCGCGCCGGACTGTTGGCGGCGCGTGAGGTGAACAGCGGCTGCTGTGCATAGCCGCCACCGCCCATCATGCGACCCATCATGTAGCCCGCCATCAGCGGCATCCACATGCTGCCGCTGTGCTATGACTCCGCCGCCATGCCGGCCTGGGCCGGGACCTGGGTACATTGTTCTTCACCGAACTCCGCCACACAGTCGGCGCGGGAGGCGTATTTGGGCGCGGTTTTCACCGCTTCCTGCTGCGCGGCGTTGTAAGCGGTGGTGCACTGTTCGCTTAAGGAAGGATTGGCGCGGGCGCAGTCATCACTGTTCATGTACAGCGAGACGTTTTCGTCGCTTTTTTCACAGCCGGCCAGTACAAAAACGGCACCGACGGCCAGCGCGACGGGCGCCACGCGGTAAGCGCGCCAATGCTTGCGAAAGCTGGCGTGATTAATCTGTTT
Source organism: Pseudomyrmex concolor (assembly GCA_014839585.1). Taxonomy (NCBI): domain Eukaryota; kingdom Metazoa; phylum Arthropoda; class Insecta; order Hymenoptera; family Formicidae; genus Pseudomyrmex; species Pseudomyrmex concolor. Next base: position 13,326 of record QVOB01006674.1, read on the forward strand.
AGTGCGTTTCATTATTATCCTGCTTTATTGATATTGAGATCGACCCAGAGAAAGTCACTGTAGAATAGGGGAAAAACGGTGAAAAATGAAGCATGGGCGGTCTACGGCCGGCATCTTTACGTAGTTATACACTTCCCTGTGATCGTCCCCGCGGGCAGTGACGGGCAACGGGAAGCGCCCGCGACCTGCAGGGGAAACGAAAGCAAAGGTTCGCCCTGGCCGCCGGGAAAGGACTTATTGCGGGATAGGATTACGTCCGCTAGCGCGGCCAGCGCCGGCGGCCGTCAGGGGATCGGTTGGCACCGTTTTACCGAGCGTATTATTCAACGTCACCAAATCCGTTTCGTTTAGCGTGCCGAGAGCGGATTTCAGGTTCAATTGATTGATCAGGTATTGATAGCGCGCCTGGGAGAGATTCCGCTTGCGATCATAAAGCGTTGTGGTGGCATCCAACACGTCAACGATAGTGCGGGTGCCCACCTGGTAGCCGGCTTCCGACGCGTCCAGGGAGCTTTGCGCCGACACCACCGCCTGTTCATAGGCGGCAATACTGCTGATGGAGGCGGAGATGTTGTTAAACGATGAACGCAGGGTCATGACCATAGAGCGATGCGCGCTTTCAAGCTGTTCGCTGGCGCTGACAAAACTGTACTGTGCCTGCTTCACCTGGGAGGTGACGGATCCCCCGCTATAAAGCGGCACGTTCAGACTCAGGCCGATAGCGTTGCCGCCGATATGCTTATCGGGATTGTTCACAGGATCGTTGCGCGAGCCATTGTAGTCGGTATTGCTGACCGTTGACGAGGCATTAAGATCCAGCGTCGGCAAATGGCCGGCCTGATAGTAACGGATCTGTTCACGAGCCAAATCCTGCGACAGGCGCGCCGATAACAGGCTGAGGTTACGGTTTTCCGCTTCTTTTAACAGGCTGGTGATCGCATCGGGACGTTGGGTCTTGAAACTCGCGATATTCAGCGTCGCCAACTGCGGATATTCCATGCCGGTAATCTGGCGCAGCGCTTCCAGCGCATTGTCCAGATCATTGCGGGCGCTGACTTCGGAAGCCAGAACGGTGTCATATTCCGAGCGCGCATTTTGCACATCCGTAATGGCGACCAGACCGACATTAAAGCGCTGGGTAGTTTGGTCCAACTGGCGATAAAGCGCCTGCTTCTGCGCCTCGGTATATGACAGTGTATCAATGGCGTTCGATACGTTAAAATAGGCGGTAGCGGTATTGAGAATTAACGATTGCTGGTCCGTTTGATACGAGACATCCTGAATACCCGCCGTTTTTTCCTGGAGGGTGAGGGCACGCCATTTGGACATATCGAAAATGGTCTGGGTCAACTGCAGTGCGGCGCTGGACGCATTGGAGTTGATATCACGGTTGTCGCGAAAACCCTGGGTATAGGTGTAATCTGCTCCCAATCCCAATTGAGGCAGCAGCGGAGCGCGCTGTTCATTAATCTTTTCAAAGGCTGCATCGCGATCGGTGGCGGAGCGGCGAAGATCCGGGTTGGAGGATCTGGCCTGCTGATACACCTGTAGCAGATTTTCTGCCTGACTCATTGCACTGAAACCACCAAGACTCAGTCCAATAAGGAGGGGGAGCAGTTTCTTCATTTGCATTCCTTTTTGAAACAGCAAAATTGCTATGGTAGCGCTATTAGGAAAATAGTGGCTAATTCTAGCAGACACTGCCGGACGGAATAGGTGGCTTAACGTGCCATGCCGGCGCTATTTACAAAATCTATCATAAACCGCCAGATTCCGGCAGACTGATTTAGCCAGCCGGCGGGCGGCGTTATTTGCTAATAGGAGCGTTATGATGACCTCATCTTTTGTCACCCCGGTGACCGGTGACATTTGACCGTGATGATGTTGAAATGCTTTCCCGCGAGACGCTGTATGACGGCTTTTTTAAGATGGAGCTTTACCACTTCCGCCACCGGCTGTTTAATGGCGGCATGAGCCAGACGGTGACCCGGGAAGTTTTCGAGCGCGGACATGCGGTGGTCCATTACCTTATGATGCGCGGCGTGACCAGGTGATATTATTAGAGCAAATCCGTATCGCCGCCTATGACAGC
>QVOB01006675.1:0-15406 GCA_014839585.1 Pseudomyrmex concolor
GGCATTAAAATGGAAGGGAACGAGCAAACATTTTGTCTTACAGAGGTTTTCAAGTTAAAGAAGTTCGAGTTATCGAAGTTCTACTGTATAATGAGATTATCGCATCACAACATTCCGATAAGAGCAAGATGTCTCGAGAAATAAAAATCTGCTGCGAAATAAATAAATAAATAAATAAATATATATATATATATATATGTATATATATATCAACCACTGTTACACAACGTTAATGAACAGTGTCATATGATGTGGGACAGTGTCTGTCATATGATAGAAAAGTAAAAGACGCAAGCGGTTACTTTGAGGCTTACATTATCTGTTGCTTCGCGAAGAAAATTTTACCACAAAGGCCTTTAAGCGTTCACTTTTGCTTTGTTTTTTGCTCGGCGCGCTGACACGAGCGCAGCAATGCGTCGCAAACGATTGCTCGTGGCACGTGCTAATTTCTGCGGCACGTGTGCCTTCTTGCATGTGATCCTCGGTGATCCTCTTTGCCGATCACGTTACGTGGATATTTCGAGATTATTCTTCCGCAACGGATTATCGTGAATGAATTGAATTCCGATAATGAGCATCTTCTCGCTCGCTTTGCTGAAAAAACTCATTGTTACTGCATTTTTAGATATTTTTAATCTTTTTACGAGAAGAAGAATAAGCGAGGATACTAAATAATGTATTTTCAAAAAAGTTTTAGTTTGGTAATATCGATTAGATCAACGTTTAACTGATGACACTATTGATATGTCAGGATAAAGATACAGAAAATGACACACCAAAAGAATTTTGACAGAGTTTTTTAATCCTCGAACTGTTTATTGTTGTTATTTGTATATTTTCTACTATCTTTTAAATACTCTATTAATATCCGTGTGAGATATCATTTGGCGTATTTGCGTTTCGTACCCCGTTAAATTCGCACCGTTGCGTTTGCACCGCGCTGAGAATTTCGCTTCTTCGTCTTGCAGCAGCAGTACATAGATATAAATAGACATAGTACCTACTAGACATTGCTCGCAGAGAAACGCGGGGCATAAGACGCGCTTCTCGGGGGCGGATATAGTACTCCGAGAAAATAGGATAGGATAAAACGGTATGTGGTAAAGGTAATTTAATTTAGGTGTTCCCTTTGCCGATCTTTCTTTGCATTGACGATCCGCTTATCTTTACCCAACTGATCCAAATATGTATACGTATGTGATAGTAGATAATCTTCAATTGACTCATGAGTATATACATACACTTATATAGCTCTCGTGAGATAATTCATAAGCCGAGAGAAACAGTTGCTACGGCAAATAACCGAGCCAAATGCTGACTTTGTAGATATAAAGTGCAAATAATTACACATTAACTTTTGTTTGTTCAATTTGATTTAATGAACATTTTTATATTGGATATCTTGCTCTCAAATAAGTATAGACAATTTTCTCATTTTCTCTTTGAGAAATTATTTAGTCACTTCGAAAATTAACTCCGTAGCCAGAACGGTCGAACTTATCTCTCTCTCTACCTGTTTATTTATTTTTAAAATGATTAAACTTTAAAACCTTTTCAAATTTTCACGCAATTCACGTTTACGATGACGCGCACGTACGTAACTTGACACTCAGCAAGCTAAAAGTTTCAGTCGTGGAAAACAAAAATGGGGAAATAAAATCACGCAAAGTCTGAAATTTTAATAATACTGGCTAAACGAATTGACTTATCGACGGGTCGCAAAATACCGCGATATTCGATCAATACCGCCAGGTAGATATGGTATTCGGCGGGCGTGCACACACGCAAATATCCGTTACAAGGGACGTTTGGCGGTTTAACCGCATTGCCGGGCGAGCGGAAAAACGGAAAGGATGATCCTGGAAGGAGAATAAGGGAACACACCAATGTACTTACTGCGAATCAAGGGAGGGGATGATGACGGGACTTATACAATGGGGACAAACGGGGATCGTAACTACCTGAGAGGAAAATTCAGCTAGACATGATGGCGCGATTGCTAAAGTTTTTGTCAAAAAATATTTTTCGCGAATAGTTGAATTATTGAGAATAGGTAATAATTTTTTTTTTTTTTTTTAGAGAAAACACCCTATTTTTATTTACTTGCATAAATATTTCACTTGTCCGTTGTTTTTCCCCTTCTTCATTTGATGCAAATTTCTTGAATATCTTGTATAAAGTTTTGATTTTTATTTCCATAATAAATTCAGATTTGTCGCTTACTCTAACACATTATAGTTTAGTCGAACTGTAACAAAGTGAAAATAATTTTGAAAATAATTTTCTTCTTTTTTACAGATTTTATGTTTTGCAAATTATTTCTAACGCAACGTAAAGATGGTTGGTATTGGCAAGAAGACGCTCTTGCGTGATGTTAATCCACATTTAATCTGTCCATTGTGTCGGGGATATTTTATAGATGCCACAACAGTGGTGGAATGTTTGCACTCTTGTAAGTAAAATTTAAAATTTAAGTTTATATCGTTTAAAGCGATCATTAAAATATATAATAATTAAATATGCCACATTTGTCTGTTTAGTTTGCAGAAGCTGCATTCTGAAGCATCTGCGTACAGCAGGACACTGTCCTTCCTGCAAACATGTTCTCAACAAGGCAAAACCAAATATCAAGTACAATAAATAAATCTTAAATATACAAGTATTATACGTGTGTGAAAATTGTTATACTTATAAGAATTATTTGTGATTATTTTTTTTACAGAGCCGATAAAACATTACAAGACATCGTGTATAAACTGGTGCCCGGTTTATATCATAAGGAAATGCGAATAAGAAGAGAGTTTTATAAGATGCATCCCGAGCAAGGTAAATGGTCTTTGTTGAATGGCTGTATAATAATAAATAAAAAATAAAAAAATTTCGAGAATATTTAAAATCTCACGTTTTACATAAAACAGCAAAGTCAGCAACGCCGGAGCAACGCGGTGAGGATGTAAGCGGACGGTTGATATTCAATCCAGAAGATGTAGTGAGTTTGAGCTTGGAATACCTTCCTCCAGGAGTCGATCCGTTAACTGTATTGAGCATTAAGGAGACGGACACGAGTAGTAATTCAAACAACATCAATGGCGGTAGTAATAACAACAACAACAATAATAGTAACAACAATAACAACAATAATCACAGTAGTACCAGTAATAGAAGATACCTGCAATGTCCGGCATTGGTGACTATTGCGCACTTAAAGAAATTTGTAGCGATGAAATACAGCGTTGATGTAACGAGATACACAATTGAAATTTGTCATCTCGCACCTCTTCCTGAAAACTGGACCCTCATGGACGTCGCTTACATTTATGCATGGAAGAGAGTACGTATTGTTTTTGAGTTCTTCAGGTATTGTGTCAGATATAAAAGTACTTAACAATAAAAATTTTTTCGTATAGATCGCGCCGATGAGATTCTTCTATCGGGTGGCACAAGAGGAACAAAGATTGGAGGCGCCTTTGCATCACCGACCGTCGACTCCGGGACTTGGTGCGCGAGATTGTTTGCCTCCGAATGATACGCGGGAGAACGACGGTAATATGAACAACGAAGCCGTCAATCATCCAGAAACCTCCAAATCGGAAGTTAAAGCTGCCAGTGACAACGAGACAGCGTCTTTGGCAAAGAACGAATCGACTCGGATCGCGAGCAATGAGATAAGTTCGTCTGCAAATCGCAAACAAATAATTGAGAAGAGTGAGACGAGCAAAATAAGCGCGGAATGCGCGAAATCGCCGATTTCAACATCGACGCATTTGACGCACACGACACATGCGACACTAACCACAACGACCACATCTTCTTCCGCAGGAACAAACACGTCGTCTCTTTCGACGACAACGTGCAACAATTCGAACAAGCAGATAAAAAGTCCTATCAAGATACTGAAGAATTCGGAAGGAAGATACGAGGTGATGAAGAGTCTTTCCTCCGCTGCCGATACGAACGAAAAAGAACAAACCGCTGTTACGGCAGACGTTAAGTGTCCACCGAATCCTGAGTTTAATTGTGTTGTTAATTCTAAAGGAGTGAAGCTTACATTGAAGCAATGTTCACCGCCACAAAGTAACAACTCGAAGAAAATCGTCAGTAACAAACCGAAAATCATCAGTAACACTTTAGTGCGTCCTGCTCCAACAGAGAAAGATGCAGCACCGATGTCAGCCATGGAGGTACTTCAGCAACTGCAGCAGCAACAAAAACAACAAGAAAAGGAGAAATTGAACACGAGTCTGCCATCGACAGATAAGCAAGAAAAACAACGACGTAAAGTGACCTTCGTAGATCGACTTTCGACGCCTGAGAAGACCTCTCCCAGTGGAACCGTACCAAAAACCGCGCTCAAGAAACCGGCAGAACAGCAGGACAAGAAACAGTTTCTGCAGAGTTTTCAGTTGACTGCCAGGGAATCTCCGTTGTCAGACGACGGCAAGCTAAAAAAATCTCCTACTCGAGACACCGATGTGCCGACATCGGGCGCTGCTAAGTGTCTTAAAAACAGTACCGCGAAGGTGGGAGAACTTTCGAAGAAAGATGTCGACGAGGTAAAGAAGAAGAGCAACACGGAAAATAACAATTTGACTGCGAATAACAGCATCGCGACAACGACCAAACGTACTGTGAACGTAATGTCTGGTAATGCGGCACGAACATACACGAGCAAAACCGACGATGCGGACGGACGGCCGTTTAATTCAGGAACAAATTTGAATAGCGGAAATATCGCGAGTGGCAATCAGGCCGCTAAAATGGACGTGTATGCTTTCCCTAACGATCCGCCGATTGTTCCAGCCGGAGCGGTAAAAAGGAAATGCCCACCTGGTGTGCCAATTGCCGACTTGAAACGCCGGAGGTCTCAGCAGATCGCTCAGAAAGCAGAAGTCAACAAGAAACAAAATGTTTCTCAATACAATCCATCTGTTAAATTACCGCGTATTTCCTCTAAAGAGCACGTAATCCCTACGAGTAGAGGAACCACTGTGGCAGGAGATCACAGCGGCAGTTCGAGCCAAGGTCGTGCGTCCAATGTGCAGAACGCGAAAACTTCAACCAGTCCGTTACTTTCGAACGAAACTCGAGACATTCTGATGGACGGCTACGGACTGAACATTCCCGCAAGTTTGAGCATAACGCTAACCTCGCCCAAATCCCCAGGTACTTCCGGACAATTCGTCGAACCCAGCGATCCGAACGACAACGATAGTCGAAAGGTCACGCTAAACAAAATGAATCCTAGTATCACATTGAACAACCGCTCGTTGGATCCACGCGTGTTGAAAGCTCTGAAGACCGGACAGATCAAGATGCCCGCCAGTCCGCCGAAAGCCAAACCACCGGTGACGGCGCCGATGAAGCAGACGTCGACGCCGATAGATCGCAGCGAGACAGCGAATCAACAACGTGCAACAACGATGATAGGCAAACGGAAGAAAGACCAGGAATCGTCCAGAGACATCTTGGACTTGAGCGGAGGTAACAAGAAGATAGACATGCATCCTCTGAGAATTCCCCAGCCGGTGACAAAGCTCAACAAGAGCAACAAATCCGCGCCAAGCAAGGATAGCATGCAACTGGGAGACATCTCCGATCAAGGCCAAGTTGTGACGCTTATGGGCGGTCACAGATACTACCGAGCGCCTCCGGGTTCTCTGACACCAGCCGCTCATCGTGTCAACGACTGTCCGCTACCATCTCGCGCGCCTGTTTATGCACCGTCTTTCGGTTCCATTAACCGATCAGGCTCGGATATCTCGTCCGTTTTTCCGAGCTTGCCGAGTTTGTACGCTCTTCATCAGGCGACGAATCTTCAGCAATATCACAATAATCTGCGATTACCGCCTCAACGTCCCGCAACGGAGAGAGACTTGTCGTCCGCGACCAGAAACAACAACGACAACACGAATTCCAATATTAGCGGCATAACGGGGAAGAGTCATCTAGCTGCTCAGTGCGCGCCCATTAAGCCCGCGAGATCTTCCATGGCGTCTTTAGCAGTTCCTATCAATAAGCAACAATCCGCTGACAAGTTCGCTAATGCCAACGTCAATCGAACAGCCACGAGCGACGCGAAGAAACTTCCGGGTTTTCGTAACAACGAGAATCTAGACTCCACGGACGAAACTTCACAAATGACCGCTCGAAAGAGATACTCCTCGAATGTTGAGAGTACAAATAATAGATTCTCGTCGGGCAACAACAAAGATGCGAAGAATAACGACCAGACTGCTGTTGAAAGCAAAACCAAGGATTCGAATGTTGAATCGATCGACATTAACAATTCGAAGCAACAGCAGCAGCAGCATCGCGAAACAACGAGTCCCAATGTCGTGTCATCGACGGCATCGCCTTCGCCGCCTCCGGGTAATAGCGGCGTAAATGTAAAGAGCGAGAGTAACACTAGGCAAAGTGACGGTGTCGGCAACATCTCGAACGGAGATACCAATACTAGTCCGACAAAGAGCAACGTCAACACCGAGGTGACGTGCAGCAAGTCGCCGGTCAGTCCAGACTCCAGTTCAATCACGATAGAAAGTTCGGCGGTCAGCAAGAGCTGCTCCGATCGAGAATCGACCGAAGTTCAGACGTCCTCGAACGTTGTAGTGAAAGACCCAACCGGATTTGTGAATCCGGACGACAGTGTTGCTGACAATTCGACCATTCCCGACGACAAGAACAAATTTGACAAGCCGGAAGTGAACGAAATCACGAAACAATTACTGGCGGTGTTTCCTTCGCAAGAGTGGGCGAAGAATCCCGTGGCCGCCGAGCATCTGGACAACTTCTTCAAGAGTCTGAACGCCATGAAGAGCGAAGAATCCAAGACGGATAAGATCGATCGAAAAACCGCCAGTGGTGACAGTCCTGTGAAGTGAAAGAAGAATTTTGTGGAGCGATCGTAATGACGACGAGAATTCGCTTTACGACGTTGTCGAAATTTTACACGTTATTTCGAGATATTGACTTGGCAACTTTGTATACAGAATTTTATAGCTTTGATAAAAAGAAAAATACATTTAGCTTTTAGTCGATTGCATCCTGATGATTGTTGCAGTGGAAATTTTACCGGAATCGTGTCTAGTTGTTTGTCACACGAGAGAAGCGTAAATAATATATATTTTTACTCAACATCTGCGATTTTAAAAACTTACGCTGCTTGTTGATACTAGACTATGAAAAAGAAATACGTGCTGTGTGCCAGGCGTGTAAAATAAACTCTCGAGATATCACAAATCGAAAAATATCGTGCTTTGAAGGACGCGTGCGTGCACAGTTATTAAAAAATTAAATTGAAATAGAAAAGAGAAGTCACAAAAGAAAAAGAATAATATCGTTTATATATACACATTATATATACATACAGACACGTACGTTTTAAGAACAACACACAAAATACGTAGATCAGTAAACTGAGAGAGAATCTTATTTTTTCAAATTTCTTACAAACATTTTTCACCGAAGTGAAAATTTTTACAAATGTATCATTGAAAATTTGTAATATTCCGGGAAGGAGGTTCTTTTTTTCTGAGGATTTTCGCGTGTATATATACATAGACGTAGAAATTACACTCGCGATTTTACTAACAATGTAACTCCCTTCTCATTTAGACTTAGCGAAACAGAGATTAATTTTTCGAAAACAATTACACGGAAATGAAAGAAGCTTCCTATATACAATGTGCGTAAGAAACTATTCAAGAATGGGTTTGTAATCATGGACTATATTTTACACGGCAGCGCTAATTATAAAGAACGATGTAAAAGAAAGTCGTGATTTTTGCCCTCAAAAAACGGCTTCTTCGGGATTTGCTGCTTTTAAACTCATTTCTGAAAACTAAAATCGTTTAAATTTCGAAGGAAAAGTTTTTAAAATCCGCTGTCAGATACGTTTTCCTCACACGGCCAGTTGTTGTGTTTGCACACAAAGTTCAAACTAATCCCGACTTATTCCTATGTACTTATCGACGATATAATTCTTGAGTAAGAAACAAAAGAACACGTGACACGTGAAGTTTTTAATTTAAGATAATGTAGTAAATGGTGTTCACGCAATGACGCTTTTATCATTCACGTGACTTTTTAATATCAGACTTGTGGTACATCTGTTTTGAATAACAGATGTAGACTGACCGACCGACTGAAAAATTCACAAAACATCGGTTTAAAAAAAATGTCACAAATGCGGTTCCAATCCAAAAGGCGTGCGAAAGGAATTTTATAGCCGCGAAACAATTGATGATGAACACCAATGTACGATATTACACGTATATTTTGTTTTTTTTTTTTTTTTTGTTAGAACTTAGAATTTTGAACACACACCAGATTAATGTTGCCGCGTAAATGTAGTCGTAGAAAAATAACACAAGAAGTGAAAAGTGGTCCAAGAACAAAACAATATATAGATTCTATATTCGCGTCTTGTATTTAACATGTTCTCTTATTCTACCCGGTATTGTCTCAGCCCTGTGTTTATGTGACTTATTTTTCTACATGTCCTGCTCGGAGTTTGCACTTAGAATATTTGCATTTAGAATATTTTGTTTTCTCCGCTTTTTTCTCGTTTCCTAATTTGTTTATTTCCTAGTTTTAAGTAAACGGGTTCAAGAACACGAGTTCAAGAACGGTTGTACCGGCTCGAGATTGCCGGGGTAGGAGGAGGCTTCTCGACGCACATTTTGATGACGCAGTTGACTTTTTTCTATATGTATTTATAAATAAGTACGGGATAACACGAGATAGAAAAAAATATTATGTATTTTTTATATAATAGATATATATATATGTATTATACACAACATATATATATACGAAAAAATCAGATTCTTGTATATAAATTACAATGAACATTTTTTACACACAGACGTGATAATAAAGTTCTAAACGGCGAACAGTATACGAAGCAATATGTACCGACAATCTCGAATCAGTCTGTCCCTGAGCTCGAGTGTCTGTATGAAGAACGGAGAAAACCAGTAGATGTGAAAGTCACATGATCAGAATGGTTTAAAGTGCAAACCTCTGCGCCCGGATAGAAAAATTATGAATAATTGACGTATGAGTGTTATGTTACAAAGTGCACAAAGATTTTTCTTAAAACAAGAAGGATTTTCTTCAATTGAAAACTATATATTGTTATAGTATTTCACTTTGTTTTTTGTGTTATATATTTGTGTATTAGTTATGTGCGTAATACACATAGAATATATGTTGTACAATACATTGTTACGTTACACGACTGCACAATATCTTTGTATCATATTAACTGTATTATTTTGGAATTGTATATATTTATAATTATTTCACATCTCTCTCTCTCTCTCTCTCTCACTTTTTTTCTCTCTGTTTTTCTTTCTATCTCTATTTTCGATTTCCTGAGGTTGAATTCTCAGTTGACTTCCATAGTTAGCAAGTAATGAATTTTAATAACTAATCATAGTTATATTTAATTTAAGGAGTGACTTACGTTCATGTCTAGATTAAGGCTTTACGGGCTCGTATCTGTGCCTGCTCCTATGTATATTTTTTGTTCCAATAAAAATCATGATCGCAGTTATGTCAAGCACTTTTGTAATTCGTCGATCGTATACATAAAAAAAAAAAAAAAAAAACAAGAAATATTTAACTGAAAAGGTTTGGATTAGTTTTATGCGAATGTAAAAATTATATGACAAATTTTTACAATTTCTCGCTCCTGGCGTTATGATTCAGAAGATGGTCGTATATACATAAGAAACAGAAGTATTTAATTGAAAAGGTGCGAATGTAAATTGTATGACGAATTTGTATAATTTCTCCTGGCTTCATGATTTGAGTACTCTCCAGGAATCTTAATTAAAGAGATTATCGTATATACTATAAAAACAGTTCAAATTTATTTTACGCGGCACATTTTATATACATCTCTCTTAATTCTAGGTATAAAATATGTATATAAAATGTATATGTAAAAAATTCATATCTTCTAAGTTTCATTGTTTTGAAGTTGCAAACTATGCACTATATTAAGCGTTTTTTTTTTTTTTTTAAATCTGACAAAATGATTTCTACAACACAATATAAAAAGTATATAACAATACTATTATTGAGCGCAGGAATACTTTGTTTTTAAAAAAAGTAATTTTGCAATATCAACTACAAAACGTTTTGTGCTAGTATTTTTTTTTGTTTAAACTTTCGTAAAAACTTGTTCTTATAATTATGTGCACCTAGTTTAATAATTAATTATCTTACGTAAATAGTTTGATATTGCAAGAATTAACATCTTTTAAGCTAAACATACATCACAATATTTTATATAAAAAGAACATACTAATATATTTCACTATTTAGGAATATTCTTTACGTATACATTTCGCAATCGTTGATAACTGCATCATGCTCGTGCCTTCGTAAATAGTGCCAATTTTGCAGTCCCTAAAATATTTCTCTTGCGGAAAGTCTGTCGTGAATCCCACGCCGCCCATGAAATCGATGCACTTTGCCGTAACGCGTAAAGCAGTTTCTGTAATATACGAAACGTCTATTGCTATTTGATCAGACTGAATTTTATTGAAAATGTGCGATTTTAACGTAAAGTACATACCCGACGCGTACAACTTGGCCATAGCCGCCTCTTTCTTAACGTCTTTTTTGGCTTCCAACAATCTGGCTGCGTTGTAAACGAGCAACCTCGCGCATTCGAGCTCGGTTACCACCTCAGCTATTTGATGCTGCATCGCCTATGAGAAACAACAGAGAACAGAAATTATTTTTTAAACAAAAGGTTTTACTGGGATTTTTATTTCAAAAAATAAACAGACGTTTAGAAAAACATACTTGAAACGAGAAAATAGGTTGTCCAAACTGTTTCCGTTCAAGGGTATATGGAATTGTCGCGTCCAAGCAGCCTTGCGCTATACCGATCATTTGAGCACCTATGCCTGTCGTTAAGATAAAAATGTTTCTTTATTTCTTGTTGTGTTAAATTACATATTTCGAGATATCAGTTGCAAAAAGAACAAAGCGTAAAAGGGAATTCTTTCTTCTTCGCGGAACGATTTCTAGGTGCAAGTGTACATAAAACTTGGAAGAAACGTAACGCTACTGACGCTTGGTGACATAATATAATTGATTTAAAAAAGAAAACTGAAAAGAGTCAAACTAAACTCTACCTAAAATATGTAATATGTTATATAAAGTCAAATTTCTTTACAATCAACTCTACATACCGATTCTACCCTCGTTCAAAATATCAGCCGCGTATTTGTAGCCGTGTCCAAGCTTGCCCAAGATGTTGCTCTCAGGTACCTGAAAAATGAAAATCTCGAAATAACGTTGCGATAATAAACAGAAATATCTTTTTTTTTTTTTTTTTGTATTTATCTAGAGTGCTGTACGCACTCTAACGTTGTCGAAATGTATCATACAAGTGCCCGATGCCTTGATGCCCAACTTGTCTTCCGGTTTAGCTACGTTTAGTCCCGGAGTGTCGCGATCCACGAGAAAAGTTGTAATCCCGCGATATCCCTGCGAAAGAACGTTAAAAAAAAATTTAGCGAATCTTTTAATATTTTTGCGCACACGCGCGCGAGACCTCAATTACCTCAGAAGGATTTGCGTTAGCAAAAACTATAAAAACCCCAGCGATATCGGAATTGGAGATCCACATCTTCGTGCCGTTAATAACGTAGTCCGAACCATCTCGCACCGCGACCGTCTTGAGAGCAAAAGCGTCCGATCCTGAGGAGGGCTCCGTTAGACAAAAACTGCCAGCCTATAAAAAAAAATTATTTTAAATGGTTTTCTGTAAATCTGCATGCGTAATCTATGCCCATCGATAGTGCAAACTATAACTTACGTAATTCTGCGCTAACTTCGGTAAGTATTTCTGTTTTTGTTCTTCGGATGCAACTTTCATCATGAACTTATTCACAAGAGTGTTGTGTATGTCCACCAAAGCGGCTACAGCACCATCGACTTTAGCGACTTCCTCGACAGCCAAAATAGTAGTCATAAAGTTACTACCTGTGCCGCCATAATCTGTGGAAATGTCGAGACCCATCAGCTGTAAGAGTTAAAACAAAACGTACGTATTGAAAGAAGACACACACACACACACAGCCATTTACCAGATTGATGTAACGCGATAACGAGAAAATTTGTTTCTGTATGTGTAAGCGGTACGTGAACGATAAAGATACATCTTGTGAAAAGAAAGATAAGAACTAAACAACACAACAATTATGACACAACAATTATTTCCTTTTTCGAGTTTTTCATTGATGAAATATCCTACTTTTAACGTGATCAAGTGTTATCACTCTCGTGGGGGAGATATTTGCAATGACAACTTATCACTTATGACTTGTGCAACAATCGTATGCAAAATAAGAATTTTGTTTGTTTTTATGAAACCTATCACATCTCTAATTTTTTTCTAACTTCCGACATAAAAAAATTTTGTTTACAATTTAACCGACAAAATAAATTTATATATATCACTTACGCCGTTATCGAATAACGTCTTGAGAACACCGTCATCTATCTTGCCCTCCTTTTCCATCTTACGCACGAGTGGCGCGATTTCCTCCTTTGCCAATTTCGCGACTGTGTGACGTAAAAATGTATATGAATATCGAAGATATATATATTGCGTCAGAAAAAAAAGAAAAAAAACAAGATAATCAAACAGATAAATAGATTTTTATAATCGATGTAACTTTCTCAATGGGTATGGTTGTGTAATCAATCTTAAAAAAAAAAAAAATAAATAATACATTGATTCTCTCACCAGTTTCTTTCATCATTAATTCGTCATCCGTAAATTGCGTCAAAGGACCTGGATGTTGAGTGAACCGTGACGCACACAGATGTATTTTTCGTGTGCGCGTCAGTGTTTGCGACATCTGTGATAAAAGATACATATTTAGATGTCTGTCTCTTCATATCGCATCTCTTCTTGGGCGCATACAAAAACTTATATGCGCTCAAGAAGAGCACGTATTGATGAACGATATAGCGGAGAAATACTTTTTTTTTCTTGTACACAAAAAATACGTTCTTTATTATCGTCACACGAAATGTGACATTGACAAACAAAGTGTGCATGCGTGTAGAAAATTGATTTGTCTGGTTTGTCACTCGTCGTAATCAGTGATTTAACCTTAGAACTAACACGTGACACAATGCAGACTTTCAATTATAGAGTACGTTCGGTCGAGAGACATTGGCGAAAACAAAAACCACGGCCAAGTCCGTGTATTAACTATCAATACACATGTATAAAGTACGACGTATAAGAGCTACAAATCGACTTGAGCTGGTCAAGAATATTGAAGTAACCTTTTATTTAAAAACTTTTTTTTATACAAAATATCTAATATTCGCAATTAATGTGCGAAATTAATATCGCGACTAAAAGAGAGATTGACTATATAGTGGAAAAAAATGAAACCAAATATGTAATAAACAAGATGTGATAAGAATTTATGTAACATCTGATAACAATGATAAGAAACGTTCTCTCTCTCTCTCTCTCTCTTTCTCTCTTTCGCTCTTTTTTTCTTTCTTTCTCTTTAAAATCTTTTATTTCCGATAAATAAGTTTGACATACGCTTATCTTTTTAAAATTCACGTAATTCACGTGATTCACTTGTATATTCGACGCTCTTTTGTGTGACACACCTCGAAATGTATCCCAAGATTATATAACAAATTATTAACTTGAAAATAAAAAAATTACACTTATCCGTTACTGCAACAAATGCAATAATATGCTTCGCAAACGGAGCAATTAATTTAATTTACATATCACGATCTATATATCAGTTAATATTATTAGATCATGTAACAAACGTATATATGATAAATTATTGTCGAGCGTGTGCATTACATAAATAGAAAGTGTCGTACGTGAATTTCTTGATCGCGTTTTGTGCAAACCACGAGTTTACCTTGTGTGTCTGTCTACTCGGCTACTTGAGAGAGAATAAAAAAGAATCATAATTATTTGATTAATCAGCGCGAGACAATATGTAAAAAAATTGCGTGTACAGCGTGAGAGGACAAAGTAACAGTTAAAAAAAAAAAAAAAAGAATTAACAGTATAAACAATATAAACAGTCGAAAAAAAATATTTAAGCCAATATACGTACTTTGCAAATAACCGATCTGAACATAGAGGCCTTCATATTTCCCGTGCGCGTGTTTTCCTCAGGACGTTCGTGGGATAAATAAAAGACTTATACAGACAGACCCAGATGTGATGATGCTGACAGTCCGGAGGTCAAGTTAATACTGACTAAAATGATTGGTTCGTGCTGCCAGTACAAAGAGAAGCCGATCTGGAGAGAGATTGTGCCTTTATTCGCGTTCGAAACAGGTTACTGCACAATAAAGGAGTAAGTCAATCACGTCAAACTGGCTCTAGCGATCTGTCTGCCCGCTCAAAGTATATATATTCGTTTCTTTTATCAGTCTCTCCTTTATTTATGACCATGCGTATGTGTTGTTGAAAAAAATCGAGATGCATGTACAAAGTTGAGATTCTTATCAAACGTAACAAATATTTATGTTCGATCGGTTCTTATCGCAACGCGCGTAAGTATTTAATGTAATTTAAATGTTTATTATTGAACAATCGACTTTTCACGGAAATGTGCGTATATACATGTATATGTACATGGTATTACGCGTGTAGGTATAGATGTTACTTCTGCGCAACGTATAGAAGTTTCGTTCTAATCTACAGTTAAAAAAGGAGTAAGGGTTTGATAACACACATATATTATTTTCTCGATTTTCCATGTACATACTTTTCGAAGAAATATTGGAAAATTACTGGTTTATGTCGTAATGATGTACAAATGTATATTAAATAAAGCAATTTATACTTTATATAAGTATTTTGATAATTATTTGAATAAGCTCTTACAAAACAAAAATTTATTAGACGTCAACAGTTCCATGTGATATCTAAATGTCTAATGGAGTTTTTTTTTCTGTGTGCGGAAGGTCAATATATATCTTCGATTATTTCTTCAATTTTTATTCCTAATTGCTGATAGAGGCGCGAACACTGTGATTAACATTCTTAATTATCTCCCGAGAGAGAGAGAGAGAGAGAGAGAGAGGGAAAAGTTCCTCTTTTCTCTTTTCAGCCGTTGCTCATTGTGACGCATTGAAGGGGAAATATTTTTAAATTAATTTTTCTTATTCTATCTGTCTTCTCTTGTGACGCAACATGCCTTACAGCTAGCACGTGTACGTAGATAGATGCGCGAGAGTTTATGGAATATATCGTCACGCAGATAAGCGACGTATAAGGGCCTGAACACAATAGAGAAAATATTAGGAATAAGAATTAGAAATAGAAGTTAAATGTAATATAACAATGACAAAATATAAAATATAACATAAATAT
>QVOB01006676.1:0-53294 GCA_014839585.1 Pseudomyrmex concolor
ACAATAGAGGTTATGGTATTTGATAATCCAAAGAAAGAGTGAATAATTTCACTTCTTTCGAAAAGTGGAAGTTTCACCCTTTTCAACTGACAGTATTTTCATGATTGCTTGGAATGACATTTCACTCCAAAAGAGTGAGATCTCACTCCAAAAATTTTAGAGAGTATATTTCATAATTAATGTATGTTCACTCGAGTGCCGCATGCATTTCAAATTACAATTAGTTAACACATCTGTTGTTTTAATTGTGAAATCTACTTATCGGTATGAAACAAAATTGCAGTTTATATGATTTTTATTGAATTCTCTCGAATGACAGTATCGCTCGTCGATTTAATATTTTTATTATAAAAAAAATTAATTGATTTTTTTTTTATTCTTGTAGTACAGTAGGTACAATATATAAAAATTCTATTCTTTGACGCGAAAAAGATATTGGCTGTATGCATCTCCTTGTATTGCACCGGATGGCTTTCGCATTTTATGTGTTCGATTAGAATAATTGAGTGTGTGAACAAATCTATCGAAAATGTCGATACTCTGAGCTGGTCTATCTATCTCCCGGATTGAGAATACCTTAGGGAAATACCGTCTAATGCTCGGCACGCGCCAGGCTATTCCCGGATCGCTTCCACTTTCGCGCTCACGCGCTGACAATGTTGCTTTGTTTTGCGGGGGGGAATTATCATTAATAATTTTGTTAAAATCGTTCGACAATAATGGAGAAGCAAAAGCAATACCGCAATGCGAATTGTTAAAAAACAAGCGATTAATGAACACATGTCGGTCTTTGTGCGAGAACTGCCAGTTTTAATACCGCTCGCGCGCATACACACACACACATCATATAAAGCACGTCATAAAATGACCAACGAAAGCGAAACTTTATCGCGCCGTCGTAAAATTATCCTCGTATGAAGAAACAAAAGAATGACGAGTATAATTTAAAAATATTCTATAAACGCGCGATAATTTTTCGTGCGATTTAAAATCCGGCTTTATAGACACGCGAGTGAATTTACATGTCGCGGCGTGTTGGCGCGAGATGTGTATTTTCGCGTATACGTCGCGACGACCGCATTTCTCGTGCAATGCACCATATCACACGGCGTGCACCATGCCGGTCCGCGCGCATCGTAAAAGTAACGCGTGTCCGTTAAGACTTAATAAAAGAGGATTTTCTCTCTGTCAACTTGTCATCGAAACAAAAAGGGGGTTAACGGCTGCCTGCAGCTTCTTATTGGTGCAATGAGAGCCTGAAATCCAACCGTTACGCGAAAAGGTTTTCTCTCTTTCTCGCAGTGCGCGCGCGGTCAGATAACCCGGGCTTTGACCGCGAATTCTACACGCTCGACCGCCCGCGTCTCATTGGCGCATGAATTATTGATACCGCTGATCTATGTAATGTTTCATCTGTGTCTCTTTCGCAAACGCGCGCGCGAACATTCATTGGTTCTACCGACTGTTTCGGATACCATCGAATTTTCGCGAGTAATACCCCCGATCGGGATGAGCGAGAGGAAAGAGGGGAAGAGGTGTGGCGGGTTGAAACGAAAAGGGGGGGTAGGAGTGCACCCGTGTGTCGTGCAAAGGCAACACACAATCGCGCGGGCCCTCGAGGAATTCTACTGTCTGTACCGCGAAACAAGAACTTCACGCATACCGGTTACTTTGGGGAATCCATGTAGATACCAGCTACCGGAAATGCCTCACACATACTCCATGAAACCGGCTGCAGATTGTTACATATCTGAGGTTCTCTTGCGCAGTTTGATGCGCGGCCGATATGTTTTCGCTAATTCGAAATATTCTGCTTCGATTAACGTCGCGCCGCGCGATTGACAATCAATTAAAATCACGTTTTACGTGATTATTATTACGATTAACGTTTCGACTTAACGACGCTTTTGTAATTTCTAACGCGATTGTTTATAAATTACGAGTTTTCAAAAATTATTTATGTGTGATATTGATATTATATGCGATATAAAGCACGTACGTGTGTGGACACGTACGTTTAGTAGAAAGACTTTCATATTTCCGCGAAAGGAATATTGAGCAGAATATTTTCGAAACTATTTGAGATATCGGAGAGAAACGCTCTTTTATATATCTTTATGAATCGTTTTTTGAAATATCGGAAAATGTGTTTCTATATCTCTTTATGAATCTTTTTTTTTATATATAGATTTTTACCTCTTCTCTCCAATTGTAGATATTGACAAATATCTATCTACTTATTTCTCTGAATCGTTAACACATATTCCATTTAACACAACATATGAATATTAATAAGCCTTTGAAAGTGTTTTTTTTTTACAATTTTTATTATATACAATAGGTTTTATTTGATATGTATTTTCTCTCTTTTTCTCTTTTTTTTCGAGTTGTGTGTAAGCATGAATAATGAACTGTGCGCAACAAAAGGGGAAAATGATATTTTCATTTTCGTCACTTTTACTTTTATTATTTACATTTATCTTTCTATAACTAAAACTGACGGCTAGCTTTATTCTCTCGCACACGTTTTTAGATGTAATACTATTTATATTGCACATAAATAAGTTTCAAAATACTGCAGCCGCATTTAGCGCTTGCACGAGGAATACGGGTCAAAGAAATGGCGCGAATGCACGTTCAATACATTCGGATGAGCGAAGTGATTCTGATATAAAATGCCAGTAAGAATACGGGATGAAAGAAGGCGTGACCGTGCGCGCATTTGTATCAAGCATAATAATTTCGTGAGAAGATAGAAATTTGATTTCTCAATAAACATTTATAAATGTAATTATGAATTAAACGATGTCGTCGTGTTCTAAAATACACACGCAACGTAACGCACATACAGCAAGAGGAACACGACAAAGCGGGTGGAAGATGAAGAGCGCGAAGTTATGTTCGATACATCCGTATCGGATGAGGCGTCCGTTTCGCGCGGACCCAGCAACAATACAGACAAAGAGCACGGCGTGGCGAAGGGATAGATTGACAGAGAAAGACGGACGAAATGCATATACGAGAGTGCAGAGCGAGAAGAGAGGAATGGAGAAGCGCGTGGAACGCCTTCTCTTTTTTTTCGCAGCATCCCCTGCGTCTCTTCTCCATTTCTGCACTCCGTTCAGCACCCTCTGACGAGTCGACCTCGCACCGCCAGTGTCAGTATCGACTGGGATACCTCGTGGAGAGAGAACAACGGTGGAGAAGACAGGAGGGAGACAGGGTTGCTGAACACACAGAGAAGAGAGAAGGAGAGACAGAGAGAAAGAGAGACACGGCGGCTCGCCGATTCTCGGCAAATCTCGTGTTCAGTGCCGTACGCGAATATACGCCTTTTCCACTGAGAACGTAAAGCTGAGTGAACAACTTTTTGACGTATAATCATCTCATTAATCATCTCTCTGAATTCCTGTCACTTTGATCAGTTAGTATCAACAATGGTGGCGCGCGGCCGAGCAGCGTATCTGGAAATTTCCTGTTTCTGATCCGCGCAACGCATAGGGATGGGCGGGAGGATTAATATACGGCGGTACTACTTCGTGCCTCGACTGTGCACAAAGGATTTTATTTCGTAATACCGCTGTAGCGAAAGTTCCAACAGTCGGGGGAAAGGGAGGGGGGGCTTATCGACTGGCGGGATCTTTCATCGGAATGTGCATTTCGAGAATTCTCTTCTGTTTAAGAGATTGAAAAGTCGCGCTATTTTACATTTTAGCTGTGCAACGCACCGAGCGACGAAAAGCCAGTAATCAAGTAATGGAACTCGGACCCTGCGTGAAGCGAAATGTACGAGCGAGATTCTGTTCGCTCGTTGAATTGTTTCAACCATTTCGTATCACACGGCATTTGACGACAATAATTTCACGTGCGAGAATGAATAAGAAACAGCATAATCAACGAACGTTATTCTTAATCATTTGCTCGATTAATAAAACACGATCTTTCGAGTTTATTACTTACATAAATAATAATAGAGGATTTATGAAAACGTAGGATAATAAATCTTCGAGATATTTGCGAGAGCAAATTCTCTTTTTCTAATTAGGAAGAGTTTGTTTTGTGTGTTATTTTGGCATATAAAAATAAACTTATTTTCTCGCCCTTACTCTTTTCTCCTCGTCTAAAGCGTTTTTCCTTAAAGCGGAAATTCGCATTGGGATCACGTAGAATTGACAAACGCGATGAAGAAACGGGATGAAGTGTCGGCTAACGCGTCGAATAACACGTCGAAACGGGCTATTCTCAAGCGTTTGATGAAATTGCGCGAGCGTCATTACACAAACTTGGTCGACGACGTCAGAAGGATCTCGCGTCAGCAATGCGCGAACGAGCTTGTATTTATTCCGGTGATACAGAGGAGGATGAAAGTAGCACAGGCGAGCGTACGTCCCTGTCGGCGCGTCACCGCCTCGAGGTTTCCGCCACATGGTCTCGCGTTACATCGAGGGCGAATCGTGCAAGCTCGGTGCATCTCGAGCGTTCCCGTAGCCGGTCCTGTCGGTGCTGCCACATGGCAGCGCGTCGTGTTTTGCGGGCTTGGCGAGCTTTCAGGGGCGGCACCTGCGTGGTAGGGTGATCGGCGGATCTCTCTTTTTCTCTTTCTCTCTCTGTCTCTCGTTCGCCGCGACGAAGAGAAACGGACGGGGGTGGCGCAGCTCGGCTAGGTTCGGTCGACTTCGCAAGTCATCGCCGACATCTCGCGTCGAGGCTTACACATGGGTTGGTATTGGCTCCCGGGGCGCAGGGTGGCTGTGCGGCGGGGCTCTAAGCGGAGAGAGACTCTAAGCGTAGAGAACGAGGCGGCGTAGGCCAGAAGCGAGAGAGGAAGAGAGAAAGAGAGAGCGGTGACGGAAGCGAGAGGATGTCCGACGGGCAGTAGAAGAGCTAGTAAGAGAGAGATCGGCGAGAGAGAGGGTGAGAGAGAAGGAGAAAAGAAGAGAGAGAGAGAGAGAGAGAGGCGCACAGCTCTCGCCACAACACCCCCCGAAACGGGCAGAGCGTCAGTGCTAAGGTGGGTTGCTCGGTCGGAACATTGCCAGAGAGAGAGACACGTTCTGGGAGTGCCTGCCTGTGCTGCACCGATACGTCCGCCTGGTGCAGGATCCGCAGCGGTGCAAGAATCGGGAGAACGCGCGCACCGGAAGAGTGACTGACTGAGTGAACGTACACACAGACACACGCATGCAATCACGCACAGACATAGTTACACGGGACGTACATAAAGCAACGGTATCGAGGAAGGGAAGAAACGAGGTATAGTTTCGGTAAACTGGAGAGAGAAGCGTGAGAAACAAGCGACTCCGCGGGTGGAAATAGTGGTAGCGCCGTATGTCAGGCCAGGCAAGAGAATCGCGGGAGGCGATGTAAGCTGAGCGCAGCGGTGGCTTGTGCAAGTTTTGCGAGCGAGAGTTTGAAACAACAGTCGGAATCATGAAAGAAGAGATCGAGCGATATCCGATGTTCACCAGGTTGCTACGTAGAGGCAGATTGGTGGCGTTTCGTTTAATCGGATAAATGATCAGATTACGCAAGCTAAGCGAGGGAAGGAACGAGACGATAGGTAGATAAGTGAATAAAAACGAAAGAGAGAGGGTGAAAATAAAGAGTAGACAGGAGAGAAAGGTGTGTCGAGGAGAACGAAAGTCCGTAGGAGATCAGCGTGGCTTCAGGGTGGCGGTGGCCAGTGGTGATGGTTGTAGTGGTGGTAGTGGTGTAGTGGTGGGTGCTCTCTAGGTGAATGATCGTCGTCGGCCTCGTGAAAGAGGCGGCCGCCGCTTATGCGGGCTGCCGCGTGTGCCGCATCGTCGCTCGCAGATAACTGGAATCCGCCGTCGAGGGCGGTTAGAACGAGAAGAATCGAGGGACGGGGTTGGTGGTGGCGGAAGGGAGTCGGCGTGCGCGCGATCGGCACGACCGATCGTAGTACGGTAGTGTTAGTGCCGGTGGTGGTTGTCGGATCGGACTGTCGGGTGGAACAAGCGATCATCGGCGCAGCAGCATCAGGAAGCCGTAGCAGTCCGCAGTCGTCGACCTGGCGGCTGGCAGGAGCCGCTGGATTACGTGGGGTATGGCAAGCTGGCCCGCGTTACGGAATTCTCGTTCCACGAGCATGACGAAGGGACCGAGGAGGTCGCGCGCGAGCCCGACTATCGTGATGCCGATGATCGCTGCGAGTACGATTGCCAGCACGAGGAACACGCCGCTGTCGAGCAAAAATCCGACGACGATGATGATGACGACGACGAAGATGATGCTCGCACCGAGCAAGATGCCGCTGCTGACGACGATGTCGATAGTCCTGGCGACGTTGACGACGATGTTGAAGATGGCAGTTGCGCTTGTCCCCGCTGTTGTTGCTGCCCCCGGAAGTTCCTCGTTCCTCGGGCCGTCGAAGCCCTGGTAGCGGAGGCAACGGTCGCGTGTCTCCTCCACAATTGTTAGAAAGCAGTGCTGTTGTGTTGCCGTCCGGATCTCTTTCTCTCGGGGGGCTATATATATCCATCGGTGGTGCGTCTAGTGGGTGCTCCGGTGTGGTGGGTGCGCCGTCTACCGATCCCTCGTGTTACGGGTTATTGCTGCCGGCCGGCCGGCCGTTTGCCTACGCGTACCCGCAGTGCGGTCGACCGTCGGGTGACTTAACCGGAGACCGTTGCCCGGTTGACAAGGGCGCGCGTCAAACGACAGTTAACGACGTACGCGACGGCGACGAGGACGACAACGACGACGACGACGACGGCGGAGCGGACGAGGACAACAACAATAACAACGACGACCACGTCGGGGATATGTGCGGGTGCGCTACGTCCACGCGGCGAGGACTGGGGACTGCTGCGGGTAAATCGGCACGGCGCGCCAAGTCCTCGTGTTCGATGCATAGGACGCCCGGGATACGGTAGCTCGTCCTTCAGCGTTACTCCTCATCGACGCCCGCGGGCAATGTGCCCACCCGCCGGGATAGCAACGTGAGTATACTTTTTATTACCACCCGTCCGCCCGCTCCCTTCGTATAGAGTCGCGCGACTTGGAAATGGCCGGTCGCGGTTGCGTACGTTGCCCTTTTTGCAACGCGCGAGAATGCGTCCGACTTGACGCTGACTATATTCACTAACTCGGGTTTTTTTTGTTTTCTGTATATTTTCGGAGTGATTATTAGAGTCAGGATTCAATAGCTGTCAATTAACAATTCGAGTATTGTTTATTCAATATTTAGTTAATTTGAGAAACTCTAAAATAATTATTTAAAATATTAAATAACAGTGATATTTACATTTATCAATTTATCAGTTTTAGAAACAATATACTAGAACAATAGAAGAGAAAAATTTATATTTGCGGCCAAGTTTTATGGCGAATTTATTAAAAAAATTTTTTTTAATGTTAAATTCTTTTTTTAAACGTATTTAAGAAAAAGATTTGCTTCAAGTGATTTATATATTGTCTTTATTAATACTGAGTTTAATATTTAATGCTAGAGAAATCTTTGAATTTTATGTCGGAAAAATTGTGGACATCGTAAAACTAGATTTTTCATAATTCACAAAATTATTTTGCAATTTAAACTTTAATACGTTTGATATTTCTGACATTTCTCTCTTGAAAGAAAAATTTCTTTAAAAAAAAAATCTGTCGAAACGTCTGTCGGCGTCCCTTAAATACTTCGAAGAACTGCTTTCGGAACATTTGACCAAACAAGGTTAGCATAAATCATACTATTTTAATCAGTGCCATTTTCAACTGCGTTCTTTTTACGTATTTTTATCCCCGTTAAGATTCAAAAACACGTCACACGTCTTGAAAGAGAACCGCTCTGCGGTCAGGTTATAACTTGATTATCAATTTAACGCTCTTCTGATTTCAATTGGAACGCCAGACGATAGCTCTGTATGTTTCACTTACTTAGTGACTTCGAGCAACTCGCGTGAAAAAAATGAACGATCGATCGAGCTCAGCCCCTCTAGTTAAATACACGCCGAGGCTATTTCGCCGCCCGCGTTCTTACTCGAAGCGAAGGATAAATTGCCTCTTTTCCCCGAACTTTTCTCCAGGAAAAGCCACCCGAATGCTCCTACAGGAGTCGTGCGAAAACGTCGGAGTGCTTTTAAAAGGGCGGAGAGAGAGTCTGGGCGTAGTCCTTCTGCCACGCTTGTCTGACTATACTCTTTCTCTCTTCTACTTTCTCGCGCTGCGCCTGTTCGCGATGATTTAAAATTTCTCTCAAGTATCGTAGATCGATCGCGTCTACATAAAAGTTTTTTTTTTAAATTATACATTATTTCTCTAATTCTTTACATTTATATTCCAACGCATTTATAAAATGCAGAATAAAAAATTGCAAGCCATTTGCTTTGGCACGACTAAAGAATTTCAACATCGAATTGAAATTCCGTTCATTTAAAAAATACGTAAAGTTTATGAAAATCAAATAAATACACGTAAAGTCGGTTATCCGTTTAGCAGTGACACATACGTATCCAGTATATTTAATACATTTTTGTCTGTAGACGATGACACAGAAAGTTTTATAAATGCTCATATTTAATATTAGTATTTATACATATTTAAATGATTTGTTTTCAACAGCGCAAACGTTGGAAAGCAGATGATGTACAGCAAAGCTTTTTTTCAATTAATCGGTATTAATTCGAGGAAGAAAATTATATAAAAATATACGAAAGTCGTGATATCGAATCATTTAAACGATTTAAAAGTAAGCTTACATCTTTACATTGTAATTGTTATTTTTATTTTTGACACATCGATAAAAGTACAAAACACACATAAAAATGTAGCGACGCTATCAAAGCGTTGGACATTCATATGACAGTTTAACAAAAGCGACGAAGTTAGATGGTTTGACATTATAATAAAATTGTGCTGTTTATATGTATGTTTCTGGGGGGTTTTCTCTTCGGTTTATTTCTTATTTCTTACGATGACTGAAAATGGATCTCACGTTCGAAATGTGTCGTGGAAATAATGTAACATAAATAATGTAATTCTTGATGTTATGTTTCTTCTTTTCTGTCACCGTGCTGTCATACCACAAGATATCACTTATTTATTTAGATTGTAAACATGAAACGTCACGGACAGTGTGTGGAGTAATGCGAAAGGCGAAGATCTCCCTGCTATTCTCATATTTTGCACAAGTAAGTTAAAGCTGATAAATACAGAGGCGAAGCTTCGCAATTTGTTTTGTCGAGCCGTGATAAAATGTTTCTTGGAAGTTAAAAACTAAAACTATATATTGCTGAAATTTTTCCAACTCCGATTTCTCACTGTTCATACAAGTATTTCGTAGTGCAGTTGCAATCACGCTTTTAGGTCGACGGCACCACCTTCGCGCGTGTTATCCGTGCATTCGATTTAGGACAGGATTTAAAGTGCACTCTATCATAGTCCCTACGTGCGCAATAAATCCGTTTGCATTTGTGTCATGAATTCTCTCTCTTCCCCTGTCTCTCTCTCTCTCTCTCTCTCTCTTTCTCTCTCTTTCGTTCTCTTGCCCGTCTCGCTCTCTTTTTTGGTTTTACGTTCGCTGCACCGTAACCAGGACTGTCAACGCGAAATATTGCAGACGGTGCACCATACAACGTTTGCGCGCTTTCCTTTACCTGATAATTTTGAAAAATGATCCTTCGGGCCAACAAAGGCCGCGATAAACTTACGCAAATGACGGCGAAAAATCGTAAAATTCCCGTCGATGCTTCTACGTCGGATCGTCGACGACAGCAACGCATGGCTTTATTTTTCTTTGTTTTTTTTTTTTTTTTTTTTTTTTTTTTTTTTTTTTTTAAGTTTTCATCGACGTTTGACCGAGCCGTTTCGTCCTTGCCGCGACACTTCCGGATAAAGCGCGACACTTCCGGCGTGTTGAACGAACTCAGGTTTCTATGGAAATGCGAACGAACGGTCGAAACCTGCTGACGCGCCGGCACTTCCGGAAACTTCGTCATCCGACGTCATTTTGCGACGATGAATCCATTGATTGAAGTTCGTTCGGCCGATATATTAATATACAATTTGATTTTCGACAACGCGTATATTGACATCGTTTCAATAAAAACAAAATTACTTATCGACAAAAGCAAATCGTACGAAAAATAATTTCTATTATTTTATTCTTCTCTTTGTTCGAAAAGCGAAAAAGTGAAAGTTTATAGTAAATTTTAAATTTGTTTTTTTTTATAAAGACTAACATATTTTTTTTTTTTTTTTAAACAGTAGTCTCCAAATTAATCATAAGTATAATAACATTCTGTACAACGCTTTTGCATAAAAGATCGCGCCTTTAGCGGGAAAAGTGTCATTGTCAGTGAATCGTCTACGTTTGACGGTGTGCGATTTAAGCGATCGAGACATATTAATATTATTCAAATTTATGATTCACCTGGCGCGATCGCGCTGCCGAATGAAATTTAAATTCGAATTAACGGCCGTGTCGTGCCGTATTCAATTTGCAGCTCGTCATGCCGCTGCGGTCGCTCGCGATCCTCCTCCCCAAGACAGTCGTCCGATACCTTCTTTGTTTCTTGATTGATTGCTGCATATAGATTACTGCGTTCAGACAGACAATCGAATAAATTGTTAGTCGATAACCATATAGACGGAAGCGCATTATTGAGCGCCGGTGAACACGGAGATCGTTTGTAACATAATATTGTTTAGATGCGCGAAATATATTGAATGTGCAAACTGTCGGAACGATCGAAACGGCGTATTTATTTTGCAGCGTAATTTTTTTCAGTAGCTTTATAAAAGCGACGCGCATCAAACGTTAATACTAAATGTCAAATGTATTCATAATAGTGTTGCTTTTCGGTCGCTTCTGATTGCGACACACGCGCGCGATTCGGCGACTTGATAAAATACTCGACGAGTAAAATTCCGAAAAAAATCAGTGGAAAAATAAATGCGAATTGAAATTAACACGCTTTAGTGAGACAATACGAAAAGAAAGAGAGAGAAAACGAAAGAAAGACAGTTATCTAGCCTCATTTCTGCGTTTTAACACTCAATTGCGACCGAGGAATAGGTTATTTCACCGGCCGAAGTAACTGCCGTTAAATTATATGGAGCGTTTAATCAGGTTACTAGCTACCAACCGCGATATAAAAATTTAGAAGCGCCGAGGAAGATAAGGCGTCGGATGAGAACGAGAGAAAAATCGATTTCCGGCCGGAGAAGAAAGAGATTTGCTCAGAAAAAGAGAGAGAGAGAGAGAGAGCTCGTTTATGGAGAGAGTTTTAATGTCGCTTGGTGCGGACCAATTTCCGAAATTCGCGAATGCGTTTATGCCGAAAAAACGATCGGCGTTGTTGCGTTCACCGTCGTAAAACGCGAGAAACGCGTCTATATCTTCTCATTTAAAACCGAGGTTTCGTCAAATCGGTTAAAATTGCAATTCTTATATCCGCTCGTAAGCTTTTACGTCTTGGGTCGGCGCGTTATGAAATTTTAGTCCTTAACGAAGTGCTCGAGTATACACGCTTCGGAAAATTTGATTTTAAAGAAATGTGTCGCGCGCGTTGATTAGCGCTATATCTATACGGAAAAAGAGAAAAAACGAGAGAGGGGACGTAAAGATAAAACGACACGAGAGAGACGGAGAGGGAGGATAAATAAAACTTTTACACGATGTTTTTCGCCGGGGAAAGAATGACTGTTAAACCCAATTAAAAATAATAAAAACAAGCGCTTTACGGATCAATCGTAGAGCGCAACACAGCGCCGAGACATTAAATTCTTCAAAGGAAACACACAAGCTCCGCCGTTTGTAACCTTTTTTCACTCCGTGGGAACGACACTGGTCAGTTGCGGACAATGTTTAAAGCGACCGAGTTGGTCGTTCACTGTAAAGTAGTGGTACGTATCACGCTCCCATAGTCGAGTGAACCGCACCCATCGTATTGCTCTATTTTCTTACGCGCGCATAATCGAGTTCGTGTTTAAATATATCTGACAACATGATGTAACGAGAATTCTATATACGTTTGAGTAGAAAATTGATAAGCCACTGATTAAGAAATTAGCAATTTTATTGTTTGTTTTTTTAATTGATTCCCTTTATCTGCGATGTACACGTATGATTGGATTATTTGCGAGAGACATAAAATTATGCTGCGATAAACATATGTTTGAAATTATTGAACGGGTGCGCGCACGTGTT
Source organism: Pseudomyrmex concolor (assembly GCA_014839585.1). NCBI lineage: Eukaryota > Metazoa > Arthropoda > Insecta > Hymenoptera > Formicidae > Pseudomyrmex > Pseudomyrmex concolor. The sequence goes on from QVOB01006676.1 coordinate 12,170, forward strand.
TGTGATTATTAAGTCAAATGAATGAAAATGACGCGGTAGAGATAGATTTTACCAAGTGTGACAAAAAAAAAAAAAAGAAACCTAAACGAATTGATTCAATTTGCGGTTACTGCGTCGACTGCCGCATATGTGTGTGCAGAAAATATACGCGAGCTGACCGTGTTTTTCGTTTCGAGAGTGATGCACTTTGACCCAGTGATGCTCCACGGAGATGTAGGTTAAACCGATTTCAAAGCAGCACGTGCATTTTATAAAATATCAGAGCTCACATCGAACACGACTTATATTGTAACAACCGCAGTTAATGGAAGTAACATGTGTGTGTATCCTTTTCGAGTTTTATAAGAATTTCAATAATCTGTTAAGCACACTCTGCTGTTTTTTCTTAATTCAAAAAGCACATTTCTGAGGTTTTCACATTTTTGCTATATGTAATTTTAACAATTATACATATTATACATTATTTGATGTCTAAGTTATCGGTTTGAAATATATTTTATTGTAAGCAAAATAACAGAAAAGAGAGAGAATTATTTTTTTTTTGCAATGTCTCCTTGTTAGGCTAAATTATTCTCTTGAATGGTAGTATCATATACAAGGAGAATATGAAAAAAAAAAAAAAAATAAATAAATAAATAAATGGCAAGTGAAAAGCTCTTCTCTTCTCTATCAGACAGGAAAAAAATCGTTACATTCCTAAATCCGCGAGATTTAGGAAGAATACCAATATAGGAAGAATAAATATTGCGCCTTTATATCATTCTCGCTCTACAATTCGGCCGTGTCGATTGCTTTTCAAGCGATCACAATACTCACGAGCGATCAATCTAGGCAAGCCGCGAATTCAGGCATCAATCACGCGTGAGATCAATGCGTATCGATGTGCGAAAGAGAACGAAAGAGAGAGAGAGAGAGAGAGAGAGAGAGAGAAAAAGAGAGAGCCGGGTATCCGTCAGACAAACGTCTCTCAACCTATAAAAAGTCACTGTCGTAGCGAAAACCGAGCGAAAATTCACGATTTTGGCTCGATCAAATATCGATTCCGCATGCTCTTCGATCTCACGTGTGATTCTCCCAACAATTCCGATCGATATCCCGGACGTTCATCTATCCCACCGCAAAATCCCGTCCGAGGCCGGAGCAGTTAATGAAATCTATAACGCCGGCGCGCACATAATCGAGATGTTAATTTCGGCTCGTTGCGATGGCGGTATGCGCCGGATGCATTTTTCATGCGGAGTTGAGTCCGGGTCGAAATGCAAACGATCCAGTTCATCTCGGCATGAAGTGTTGCAGACAGCGGAACTGTGACGAACGCGCGCGCTTCGCCGGCTGCATTTTTCCTCTCTTTCACCGAGAGCGAGCCGCGCGGCGCGACGATAAAGCACTTTGTGATGCAAATGTTTCGAAATAATAATTCCACTCTGTGCCATCACACAGGCGTGCTCCGCGTGCCGCGTACCGTCGAATAGGTCCGCCTATTTGCGGATCAAGTTGACCGACTTCATCCAAGAAAAACATGCCAGTCCATATCCTGTCAAAAAGTTATGAAGTATGACGTATCGGGCATACATCTCAAGACTGTTATTATTAAAATGTTACTATTATGCGCGCGACTATACTCGCCGTTGAATCGAATATTTGCTTGTTGCATTTTTCTCGAGTATTTGTTGAACAAAAAACATTGTTGAACAAAAACAATAACATAGTTACAATTTATACAAATATATGTAATTCCGACGCGTAGTTTACGACAAATAAATTTTTATACAACAGAATAAATTTTTATAATTTTTATAATAATTAACAGAATGTTTTTCGTAAAATACGTGAGACTTACTTCTTATTTTTATCATTCTCGGACACGCAAAATCTCGACGTTGCCTCGTGCACGGCGCTACATTATTCTACAGCGCGATACTCACCGCCGCAAAGATATTAAGATGATGTTATTGTCTCGATGAAAAAAACGTGATAACGCACAGATGATTTTTAAAGGATGGGCTTTGAAAATGAGTCCAAGGTAAACAGAACTTAATTGCGATCTGTTACGAGCGCGCGCGAGTCTCGAGAGACTTATGTTCGGTCATTGGATTCATTTGTCGCCTGTGTCTTTAAACGCGGAGGCTCGAAATCCGGAGGTGACGAGCGAGCCTTTACGATTTCACCGAGCCCGGATAATATTCTGCCAGCCGTTAAACGATTTCAGAGAGACGTTACAACCCTCGGGTCGTAATCGACATCCGAAATCGTCTAAACACCGGATGTTGAAAGGCGGATTCTCGAACGATTAACCAAACGGATATACACGTTGCACGTTCCTGACCGTCAACTGTTACGTCGTATTTTAACGAACTAGAAATCGATAATTTGTGTGATAAAAAAATTTTGCGAGATACGTCTGATTGAAGGGAATTAGTTTTGCTCGAAAAGTAGAATAGATACGCAAGTTCGGCTAATTGAACGGCTTTTTTTCGTTTCTCCGCAATTTTCTCGCGGTAAATACGATTAATCACAGAGAACGCGCGCAATATGTCACAATCTATCGGCGCATCTCGTACTTAACGATATTTCTCAAGCGTGCGCACATCGTCAAGGAGAAAGACGCAGGCGTATCTGGATAAACGCTCGGCATTGAAAGAAAGATTACGTTCTCGAAGGAAGGATTTGAACGCGCGGCTGAAACGAAGACGATCGAAGAGGATACAGAAAGAAAGGAATTAAGCAACGAGGCTACAAATCTTGATCGCAGTAGCTCGGGAAAATAAGAAAAAAAAAAAGAGAAAAACACTGGATTACAGTCGGACAGATCGATAAATTTGTTTTGCGCGGAAAATTATCGCAATCATAACAATATTGTGTGTTAAAAAACATTGTTCTTTGTATATTTCTGAGAAATCTTATGTAGGATGAAAAAATGGAAAATATATACCCCCATCGCGAAGTAGCGAAATAGGCCAAGAAGCGAATCATCTGCGAGGTGTTTGCGTCAGCGAACGAGGTTTTGTTAATCGACGGGATCATCAGCGACGTTTTTCTCGTCGCTGTGTATTTGACGAAATTGACATCAGTGATTTTTCTTGATGTTCGACGCGTTCGCGCCGAGATCGAAGTATTGGAAGTGACAGGTGCAATAGTGCAAGAAAAGGATAACGATTGTCTGTTCACAGCACGAAAGAAACGGAAGCTACGATAATATTGACGCGACAGCACGAGATTCATTCTTCGTTCCGTTCGCGGTTTATTATCAATTGACACACTAATGACATACAGAGCTGTGAGTAAGATTAATGTGTGATATTTATATGTGAATATTTCGGAAGCAAGTGACGCGATAGATGTCACAGCGAAAGCCTCGATCAACAACATCTGGCTCATTGGATCGAATTGATCATGATTTAAAATATAATCGACATTAATTGAGCGATTTTGTAAATAAAATACCGCAATTGTTATATCGAACAAGGATTGATTTATGAAGGCGATATCAACAAGCACACACACGCGAATCGTTTATTTATAAATAAACTATGATTGATCGCGTTTTGAATCCAAACGTCGAAGTTATCGTCCGATTATCGCAAAGCAACAATTATTATTTGTATTTTCGCATTTGTTTACCTTGCCAAAAAAACGTAGGTATATATCGGTCTTGTTGGTTCGAAACTTTCAGAAGCAAATCATTTCTTATACCGAGTTTAACACGATCGATCGTCGGGGTCTTTGAGTACGAGCCGTTCCGGTATTTTTAAGACTGGGCTGTTCGACGACGATCGTTGATCGCAATATGCGAGGGACGATGAAAAGTTTGAAACAAGCACTTTCGCGTAAGCTCGTCGAAGTTTCGAGAGATGCGCGCTCGTGTAACGACGTTCTTACACAGGTAGATCAAACTTTTCTGAAAGCTCGTATTCAAATGCAATATGAGAAATTTGTTGTTTTGTCTGTTTCTCGAGGAGAAACTTCCTTCTTGTATTGTTTTCGCAAAAGTGGAAAAAGCTTAACATCCCGTCGACACAGAACCGTATTGATTGCTATGATTGCGATCGAATATGCCGCGTGTTTATTTCCACACGCTCCGTGTGTCATTTATTTATCGATAAGATGGTCAAGTTTCTTAACTATATAAGCAAGTTCGACTAACATGCACGACATTCAAGTTATGATAATGTGTGCCGTGTAATATAATGACGTGGAAAGCGCTATTAATCTGTTAAGAGTTAAATGGAATTGTGAAAAGCAAAGTTTCCCCTGCAGAGTGTTTAGTTTCCGAAAGTTCGTAGCTATTTCATTAATGCGCAGAAGGCGATACGGGAAATTCCGTCAATTTCGAGTTCGCGTTTAATCATTATAACGCCTCTTACGCTCTTTTCTTGTTTTTTTTTTCTTTTTATTTTTTTTAGTAGTATTTTCCGCTTCCTCTTTCTAAGCGCGCGTCAACGTGTGCGCGAGCGATACTCGGATTCCCGGCGAGAGCGTCGCCGATATGAATTGGCGAACTTTCGGCCGTGAATAGAACAAAAACACTCCGCCAAATTAAAAAATATGGCAGAGGTCCAATGTCCTGCACGCTGGCACGAAACTACACTTGTGATTTCTTTCCTTCTATTCGACGAAGTTCAACCATGCGGCACCATCGGCTGAATTATTCCCGAGGAAGAAAATCCCCCGGCCATTTTCACGCGTACGATCTTTCCCCGCGCACGCGAAAAATGGCTCGCCCGGCGTCTTGAATCACCGCCTGGCTGTCCGTCGTTTTCACTCTTCTTTTTTTTGTTTGTCGCTTCTTTTGGAAGCGTAAATTTTTCCTCCCTCGTCCTCATTAACATACTGCTCTATGTTCGCGACAAGAAAAAAAAGAAATGTCTATTTGAGAGATTTTTTTTTATTTCGCGCTAAAACAATCCGAGAGAAAGAGAGACTCTTCGTCGCTCGCGAATGTATGTCTTTTAATTCCTTAAGAAGTTGTTCGCGTTAATTTTACGCTTAATTTTTTTATTTAATCGCTCGACGCGGACCAAGTTTTAATTGCACATTCGCCAGGGTACGTTACTTCGAAAGAAGGATGAATACACTGCGCGCGACCGCGTGCACGCGAATATGTACTTGATTACGAACCACTGAAAATTTACCGAGTTGTAGCTTGGAACAAAAAAGAGTTTTCGCCGCGCAGTTCGTTTAAAGAGAGTAGTTTTGTGATTCATTTTTGTCGCTACCAAAACGTGCTCTATATATGTACATACATATATATGTATATACGCGAAGTCGTAACGAAACGACGAAGAAATATGAATATGGAAAAGCCTTTACTAGTGTATGTATGTGTGTGTATGTGCGTGCGTGCGTGTATGCATGCGTGCGTTGCCGGCGTTGAAATTTTTCCGTTCACAAAGCAAAAACGAGGAGAAATTAAAAATATATGTCTGCGACCTTCTTGTCTTCATTTCTCTACGTTTCTCTCTACGTGGCACGCACATTTTTAGCGGTCGCCGCATATGTACATACTTTCCGTATATCTCGCGCGTGTGAGGAGCCATGCCGGACAGAATATTCTTCTTTTTCGGTGGGATTTTTGCGACGTGCGCCTTCGCGACAAGTATACTAACATGCCCAACTCGACTTTATTCTGGCTTACGTATTTTTTGCCGCTCTCGAAAATTCTGCTGAAAAACCAGAGATGTTTTACATCTACGGTTTTAACACACGATCTTGCAAGAGAAAGAGAAAGAGAGAGAGTTCATACGTGTATACAACTACTGTGTATTGTTTGAGGTTACACGTAGCGTTTTAACGAAATAAAAAGTAAGATGTTGCACAGCAAATTTTGCGCGATGTGTCGAAATAACTCTCTCAGCAAAATTAAATTGCTGTACTCAGATTCGCATGTAAAATTCAATTACGCGTCCGTGTAATAATTCATTGCTCGTATTAAAAATTTTAGTTTTTCTTTATTGAAAAAAAAGAGAATTAGCCGATGACACTAATATTAAGACACTAATATCAAGAAAAAATTGATCCTCGTCTTGAAGCGCTTTCACGAACTTCTCGTAGAAAAAAAAAAAAATGTAATCTCGCATTTCGAGATTATTTTCTTGTTAGTTCTTTCAGAAGACTGGAAGATTTTAAGAATTACATCTTTGCGCTAATAAAAGTAACGAACCAAGAGTAACTTTCCGAGGGGTAGGCAAAGAAATACAGTGAATCACAGCGGAGATTGCCAGAATTAACTCGTTTCCGCAGAGAGATGAAGTGTATCCTTGTCACCGGATGATACCAGTCGGGGTGAACCGAGGAACGGCGTGAAAAAAAAAAAGAAGGTCGGCACGCTCGCAGATTTATCAATGGCACTAAGTCCCGGCACAGGGGTGTCGTAAATATGCGGGCATCGCCGCTGTCATTCGGTCGAAGCCCCCGACAGGCCCGCCTCGGCCCAACGGGACCGTTCATAACTCACATCCGATTTGAACAAAGTTCTTGAACTAGCGCGATTTGCTTAATATATTCATTTTCCTTCTTTTCGTGCCTTTGTCCGACATACTACCTCTTCCCTCTCGTTTTTCTACGCCGATCGCGTCCCCGAGATGTCCCCGGAGCTAATTTCTTCCTTCGTATCCCCTTTTCCCTTTTAACTGGAAAACTTTTTAAGTTCATCAGTTATCTCTGTGGACTGCGAACAATCGCGCGAGCGACGGTTTATAAATGTTTCTTACGTACCACTCGGACGACAAAACACCGTTGCGGATGAAAGTCCAGCGCGCGACAGATTGAAGAAAAAGATCGTGCCGCGTTATTATCCGCGCGTTCGAGGTGTGAATCTTAAATAAATTTCGAATGTATTTTCACGGAGGAAGTGAACCACAATTGTGCGTAAAATTTATGGTTTTTTTTCTCAAGTAGCGAGGGAAAAATTCAAAGCAATAACACAATAATATTTGCTCGTGCAATTAATTAATTACCGGAAGGATTTACTGGAATCGCTCCGAGGTCCCGTGCAATTCCTTCTCGACACACTCGGTAAAGTTTTACTTAACTAAAAACCCTCTTCTCGACCTCATCTTTTCTCCGGGTAATTTTAATTTCCGAGCATGCCTCCGCGCGCTTATAGCAAGTCCACCTCCGCAAGGAATATTAACGGTTCGCCGACAAGGAGCGGAATATTTGTAAAACTATGCGTAGACCTGTGTGCGGGTACTTGGCGACGACGTGCCAGCGTCGAGGGTGGAAGTATGAGGAAAGCTCGCAGGGAAAATACCCCGGGGAAGAGCATCCGAGGTGAGCTAAAAGCGCTTTAAACTACACACATACATACACACACATATGTATTCTTTGAGTCGATGGCACGAGGAGCTGCATACGACAACGCCTCGTGAATCTCCGTTGCGTGATAATTGAATGTTGCAAATATTTTCAAATAATCGGGGTTATTCTCTTCCTTTTTCTATATTCATCGCTCGTTCTCGCGAAAGAACGCTTATTATGCATAATTGCCATTTAAGACGATCTCAGATGAGCAAATGTCGATATTGCGAAAGCCTCTTAACAACGCGACATATCGATTATTAGGAAGTCAAGCGGAGCGTATGGCTTCGAGCTTTCTCGCTTGTAGGGGCTTCTGAAATCTTATTAACATTTCATCATTACACAACATGACTTAACGCAACAATTACGAACGCATACAATGATTAATATCTAATTCTGATTCTCTCAAGGCGACATTTGCAGCTTAATCCTCACATCTTGCTAGAACGCATAAATAACTTTTTTTTCCTTGGTAAATATTCGCGAGAGAGAAGACTCGTGATCATTACATATATGTTCCGTGAGAGACACGCAGCGCAGTTTTTTTTTTTGTTCAGGCTACAGTTGCGATATTCATTATTAACGGGAAATGCAATCACAGGTAAAATATTTATACAAATGTTTATGTTACATTAATATTTACATACAGATGTTTGGATATATTTATACTTATATTATAAACGTTTAAGATAATTTATACAAACATACAATAATTTATATATAATCTCGGCGAGCTGTAAACGGCGTGACGTAAACGCGAAAATTAATTAAAAACGAACAAAAAAACAAAAAAAAAAAAAGAAATTGAGCGTATCAATTAAACCGATGCGATCTTCAATAATACAATAATAAACTGTGCTCGATGCAAATAAATTCAGCAGTTTGCAGAAATTGCGCGAGTTGATACGTTCGTTCGATAAGCCGAGTTAGGATCGAGCACGTTATCAATAGGTCACAACGCGCGCGCGGGTCCATTTACTTTCTGTTGTAATGGAACCTCGCTACTAGTATATTTTGCGGCTTACGAAAGTTAGAGATCGAGAGGAAAGTACGCGAGAGAGGCACCTAGTTTCTAGGTGTAAGTAAATTTGATCATATGAGCATGTGCCACCCAATGGCGGGCGACCCTGTCACTTCCATGAGAGTTTCTATGGAGAGCCCAACGCCCGTTGGGACCATCCATAATTTAGCACCGATGCGAAGTTCCGCGCTCTCGTACTTGTTCGACGCAGCAGCTTCCCTCTTTAAACCCCTTGACATGCTCCTCCGGTCGATCTCTCCGCAGCAGAGACGTTCCGTTCTTCGGAGTGTTGTGAGACTTCGTTGAAAACAACCCGACGCGACTTCGAAGACGAAAAGTTTCACTCGGCAAAAAAAAATACATTCACTACATCAATAAGCCGGTCGAAGACGACGTTGAATCGACGTTAAATAATCGCCGCGTTTTTTTATATTTTATTTTTCGGCTTTGCTTTTAAATATTTGCAATATTCGTTCAAGGTGTTTATTGATATTTTGATAGCAAATAATTATCGCGAATTATTCACAAAGAGGTAACTTAAATCGTAAATATATATAAACAAGCGATAATTGGAACGGCGGAGTCTTCGGATTAAACAAAGTTTACACGTTCAAGCACATCGCTTCTCGCTACTCTCTCTCTCTCTCTCTCTCTCTTTCTCTTTCTAATCGCGAGCGAGAAATCGATAGATTCAAGGACCTCTGTGAAAGCGTTGGATTTCTTGAACCATTCATCGCTACCAGCCACGGGTCGTTTGTGTTTGCACGGCAACCGGTCCCCTCTACCCCGACCGACTCGAAGGGTTCGTGAGCCTTTCTCTCGTGCGCAATCTAAGTTGCAATTACGATATCTCTTTGCTGATCCAGCGCGCTTTCGGATCGTTCCCCTTTTGTTCTCCGCCGTAGGTTCGTCCTGTGTTTCTCCCGAAGCCGGGCTAAATTAATCCCGCAAAACCTCTTCGTTTTCGCTTCCAGAATTAAGCGCGCCTGATATTTAAGTAATCCAACTCATGTGAAACTCACGAGCGTAATGAATATTCATATGCAATTTTCCTGAATGTCGAAGAAATCATATTCGAGCGTCGGGTCGGAAATGGAACAAAATACGGCTTCGATTGCGCGCGCAACTGAAGATTATAAAGGCAATAAGGGAGAAACAATGAAGGCGATCAAACAGAATTCGCTGTAATCACGACCCGACGTTCGAGTACGTATCTTTAAAACATGGCGAAACGGGAACGATAAAAAAGCGCGCGTGTATAGTCCGACGTCAAGAGTCCCTGACTTTTGCGCCGTTTGAATAATCGAAGTTTCGCGTCTGCAAAAACAAAGGCGTGTTTTAATCGCCGACGAAATCGATAGCCGCGCCTCCTCGGATAGAGATCAGTTCATCCATTATACACCAACACGAAGATACGTTTAAAGGCGCGGGATAGGTGAACGTTTCTTGCGCGCAATTCGAGTTCTAATTACGAGTTTCTTGTCGTCTGAGTTACGTGGCTATCGAAGCATGTCCTTCGTCCTCACTTCTTAACCCGGTTCTCTATCCTCTCTCTCTCTCTCTCTCTCTCTCTCTCTCTCTCTCTCTCTCTCTTCTCCACTCTGCTTTTCAACTGATACTCCAAGTCTTGGTTGACATTCGAGATTAACCTAGTTGCTCATTTCGTCTCCACCCTCAAACGCGTTCTTCATGATTCTGCTGGTCGAAGCAAACGAGGAGAATCGTTCCGTGTTTGTGAACCACGCAGGGTGATTTATTCTTCTAACGAGAATGTCGTCGCGTTATTGCATCGCTCTATTTTCTGCTCGGACGGATTTTATCGGTACGTCTTGTCGCGTCGATGATACGAGCGAAGATAACACGGCTTACAATCACTTGAATATCGAATGTTCGATATCGAGACGGCTCTTCGACGTTTTGCCGGATTGTAGTCAAATAACACAGACGACATTTTCGACAATATACTGTCAGCTTTTTTTTTTTTTATTGTTAGTATAAAAATTTCACGAAAAGCATTTAGTCCAAGTAATCTCGAGAATGACAGAAACGCGCGCTATTTTTATTTTTTATTCTCTGTCTTTGGTTGCCGATTTATCGATAAAATCTCTCCCAGCAACGTTGACAGAGAGAACGAACAGAGACAGTTGCTGACAAAATGGCCGTAAAAATGTGCAAGCCCCGTTTCACGTCAAAATCGATCTGCAACAGTGGAACGTTCTTGAAAGATTCTCTTATTTGCCTCTTGAAATTTTCGAGTATCCTTCAAGGAAAGAGATTTCGTGCTAAAATAGCAAATTTTCGGAGAGTGTGATACCGAGATGCGAGAATAAAACATCGCGATGTCTTACAAAAATATAAAATGTAATAATATAAAAAAGTAAAATAATAATTTAACTTAAAAAGTACAAGATAGACACACTTAGACGTGTAATAATATTTCCGTAGAGAATAAAACTTTTTTTAAATGTTGTTGACGTTACTCTGTAAACTCATGTGCGAGTGGAAAACGCAATTATTTTCTCCGATGCTTCGCAAACGTGGGATAATACGCGTAGACGTGAAACCGACAATGAAATTATAATAATATCTCGGACAATGTGAATTACATCTGTCGTTACGACGGTGAACTTAATGGAAGCCCCCATCTACATTGTCCGTCTGTAATGCACGTGCTCTTTGTCCGTAACGTTCAATTACGGGAGTTAATGATTCCAACGTCCGAAAGAAAGGAAAAGAGAATTTCAAACGGAAGAAAGAAAGGAAGAAATACTAACGAGTTCTCGCGGGTGCTTTCCAGCTTAGTGGGAATCTGTTTTGGAGAAGGGCGGATTGTGAAGAAAATAGAAGCTCCGAATGGAAGATGAAAGAAAAGACGGAACTTTGAAAATTCGTGACAAAAGGTGACTATACGATGAACGAGCCGAGTCGATCGCTCATCATTCTTCGGGAACGACTAAGCTATCGCACTGAAAAAAATTCATTATAGCTCGAAATAATAAGTCGCGGTCGCGCGAGGATCGAACTTCGTATTTTAAAAATCGCGCGATAAGTTTCTTTGCATATATGTAATACTATTCAAACCGCGCGACGTCTGGAGAGGAGAAACTATTTCCTCCGAACTATCTTCCATATAAGAGGACTATCTCTCTTTCTCTCTCTCTCTCTCTCTCTCTCTCTGTCTAAGGGACACCGCGAGTGAAGAATGCAGAAAAGCTTAGACGATAAGAAAATGGGAATGAGGAAATTAAAGTTCTGAGATGCCTCTCTTGAAGGCTTATAGATGGGACAGGAAATGAAGAGTCTCTCGCGAGTCTCTCGCGAGAGGACTTGAAGGAAAAAACCTTTAAAGGGGGGAGGGGAAGATCTCAGAGATATGTGTGTCAGAATCTTGATTAATATGCTTTTTGATAAAAAATTGAGATTTTTTTTCTTCGCGCGGAGAAAAGATATGAAATATTTCGTTTCGATTTCATTTACGTTGGGAAAAATTTATACTGTAAATTTGATTTACATCGCGAGAGATTGTGTGCGAAACGTTATTTACTGTTTTTCCGTATTCTTCGTCAAAGTGGTCAAAGGACATGATAAACGTTCACATGCAAATTTCATCGATACTCCGATGTTACCTTTGTCCACGTAGGTGTACGAGACTACAAAGCGCAAGCTGTTAATCTCGTCTAGGACGAGATTGTGTAGAAACGACCTATTAGCCGAGTGATCTGATTTCTCCCTAATAGACTACTTATCTCAACGCCTGCCTGAAGGATTTAATCCAACACAGTTGCTGTTGGTTTTATATGGGTATCGAATCGTGTCATTAACTTTCTCTTTTTGCAAACTACAGTGTTTTTATTGCTACTATTCGCGAATTGCGCTTTAATTTGTTCGATTCGTTATCCAAAAGACGTGTTACGTTCAAGCATGCGACGCACGTGCGTACAATCGTGTATATTTAGATGTACACGTTTATTTAACAAGAATATTATTATTTAGCGCACGCATCACATTAAATAAATTACGTTCACGAGAACGATCAGAAAGTACGCCTAGCGTACTTTCTGATCGTTGCGTTTCATAAATTCTCGTTCGACGCCATACCAATTCTACCGAATGCCATAGAAAATTTCCGTAAGATTTTCATCCTGAAATAGTCTATATACATTTTCAAAGTTTATAGAATTAACAAATTATTTTTCATCAACAAAGCATTTTGTTGGTAAAACAAAAATCTCAGTAGACTGAGCACATTTTTTTGCTGGCCATATACAATTAATTTCTTAATAATTAATTTCTTGCTAACAAAGTTTTTTTTCCGTGTATATTTATAAAAAAAATATTCCTTTGACATGAGTTACTTAAACAAAGGTACTAAGATTGATAATTCATTTTCTTGATTGTGAAAATCATCCAAAGCGAATATGTGTTGACATTTTTCTCTGCTTGAACATACAATCGTTAATAATGAAAAATCGCAACTTTGCAGACATATCTAATTGCGAAATCTGCTTGTTTCTCTGTACATTCTTTTCGCTCGAGTAACGTCTCCTCTCTTTCCCCAATGCGTGTCAATGGGTCACTCGGCCGCGTCGACATATCTCGCGCTCTCGCACGCAGCTCTTTTGCGACGGAGCAATTCAAAGGCCGCGTTCTATGTGTGTACGTTCGCGAGGATGAGAAGGTTCGCTGTAGGGTGGAGAAGGAGAGAAGGAGGGATAAAAAAGACGGGTGAAACTCTATATACACGGCCAGAGCCAGAACCTGGACAATGGCCTGGAATCCGCGATAAGGGTAGACAGATCCCACAAAGCCGCTCCCCCAGTAGCTTCACGATGTCTTCTCGGTATTTTTCTTTTTTTCTTTCGCAAACCTCAGCGAGAGTAGGGAAAAAGGCAACGCTGGAGGAGATGCGCGAGAAAGAGAGAAGTAAAAGATAAAATAAAATTCTTGAATTTTTCAAAACGAATGACGCTTGTGGGCAAAGATTAATAAATGTCAAACGATGTAAAAATATTTGTAAATGCAAATTAAAAAAAAACAAAAACAAACTATTTGAAAATAACGCGAGATCGAAATAGTGGTAATTTTTAACCACATGTAATAGTAGTAGCGTACACATACAATCTCTATTAATATCATTTATGGGGTTTTTTTATAATATTGAGATGTCATTATGAGAAAAATATTATTATTGAAAACTGACTTCTTAACTGAGGGTTCAACAGACTGTTACTACACATGCGAAAGAGTTTTATCGATTGTCGTCGATCCTTGTACGGATGGCGGTAACGTACACATTGTACATACGTTTCGCGGTAATGTACAATGTGACGCCCATTTTTCTCAACGACGTCGATAATGGCTGAATATCTCTTACGGTATTTTTCCATTTTGTACTATTGTAAGAAGTGAGTAGGGTTTACTAGGTCAATAAGAACGCTCCGGGACTATAGGTCACGGACACAGGACGAATATTTTAGTACGCGCGACGCACATTATTCAGTTACAAGCATTACAATTTTATATCAAAGTTGACAACAACGTCTTCAGAATTTTTATGAAAATAATAGATGTATATATACGAGAGCATACAAATTAGATGTAAAATTGTTTAATTTTATTCTTGCGACTTCAAAAAAATAAACAATGATATAAACGTTACAAAATAAATTCGAAAATTTAGCAGAATCGCGAGAGTTACATGACACGAAAGCGCGCGCTTCCGTGCGCTTTCGAGTTTCGACGCGTATGTCGTCCGTCTTGGTAAACACACGCGAATCGATTGTTTCCGAATTGTTTCCGATCGTCATAATACGCTGTATATCTTGAGTCTAGAAGAAAACGCGCAAACCCCCCCGATGAAAATGGCTCTACGTGACACGTCCGTCGAGGAGACGACTTTTCCTCGTCCCAATTCCGCATTAATCGATTTCCATACGACCCAGTTCTACAGAGATATGTACGCGCACGTACCCGTATTTACGCAGACGGGTTCAATACGCGTCCTCCACCTTCACGCGCGTTTTCACGCCGTGTCCTCTTTGCTTTCGCGTCGACTGGTTTTGTTCCGAGCGCAACCACTCTCGCCCCCTGAATCTCCTCCAATCAAACTCTGCCGCAACTGCGGCTCGCACGATCGGATTCTGGGATTTTTTTGCTGCGAAAGCGGAGGGTGGGATGAAAGCAAACCGTCGATGATAAACCGCAACGACGCAACGGCGCGCATTCTTTTTTTTTTTTTTTTTTTTTTTTTTTTTTTGTGTCGACGTCGCGTTGATCGAAATCAACGCGCTCGTGTACGTGTGTAGTTTTAGTGTCGTCTCTTTAGAATTGATTTATCGCTTCAAATTGGACGTCGTTGTGTGTGTATGTGTAAATTCATCGATTCAAAGTATATAAATACCGTACGATTTTTATGCTACTTTTTATTTACGCGTCACGTTAAATAATATGCAAAACGTAAAATCAGCAAAAGAGAAAGAAAAAAGAGAATGTAAGAGATTTAAAAACTTTGAAGAGATTTATTTATAGATAAAAAGAGAAAATATCTTTTCGCTTCTAGATCATAAACGTCGTTACTTCGCGCGTTTTCCGGCGTGTCTGACATGTTAGAGGCGATTTTCTAGAATCCGCATCAGCGCACACGAATCTGTTGTGCCGTGAATCTGAAGCGTGAGCACGTTTCAACATCCCTTAAGGATAGAAGCTTTAAGCTTTTCGAGCTTGCAAACGATGTGATACGCGCAAGCATGTCTACAATTCAGAAAACGGAAGTAACGTTGACAAGACATCTCAAAACGCCTGACATCGGCGAACGGTCTGACATAGGACATAATTATGCGGCTTGTACGTCCAAAAACATATACGCACATTACGTGTCGCATTAGCACGTTTCTCGTTTTATATACATTTTACCGCGAACTGTAATCCTGGCGCGGGAATATTTCGCGAATATTCTCTCGCGATTTTTGAGTCCCGTTGCATATCATTCATTTCATGGGCATTAAATTCGATTTCTAGCCCGAAGTTGACCAGCCGGCCCGGTGGTCTCGCGCTCTGAGGCTGCGAGCAGAGAAGCCCTGAGTTAGAGCCCGGTCTCTTTCAATCAAGTTTATCGATTGAAAAAAAAAAAAAAAAAAAAAAAAAACCGGGAATCTCAGTCACCATCATCACAATTTCTGCGCTGTAAAGACTGCTGTGGAAAAATGTTTTTATTCGTAACTCTTCTATTATTCATAAATTTCCTATGCATGAAGACATATGAAATCTATGTGTATATGAAATTTATAAACGATGGAATAAAATAGCACATTTTTTAATTTTTTTTTAAATAAAAATAACAATTATTGCAACTCGGCAAACATCGACGTTTGCTTAGGCTTTGACATGGCTTTGGATTCGGTCTTTGTCGTATTTCTTCTTTCGACAGTTCGTATTTTCGAGAAGAGAATGAGGTGTATAAAGCGCGGCAAAAATATCATTACTTTAGAGACGCGATTGATTGCAACGAAATCGAAGTATTCTTTTCCGAGATTCGCTTGTTGTGGAATGTAACGCGTTGTAACGTTCGATCGTGCTGCCGGCGAAGTGAACCGGAAGTAATTACAGACTCGGTGCGTATCCTGTTAATGTAATATGTTCTGCGAGGCCCGCGGTGGATACACACGTGCGAGGAATGCATACACGTTGCCTAGCTAATCAAGCTCAGTGTCTAAGGCTCAACGCCAATATTGATGCTCGAGATTTCCAGTTGTGCCCTTTCCTTTACTATTGCCTATAAACCCATTCCGATCGGTTTCCGCTCAATATTACGTCTCTGTCAATTTATCGCTTCCGTACATATTGAGAAATGCGAAATATACTTGTCTTCGCGAAGAGAAATGAATGTGACTCGAAACACGATAATTACATTCGATGACTTTTGTTCAAACTTATCGATCATCTTAGGATATCCGACGCGTCGACCCGCATTTTCGCGAAACCCGCGTTTTGCGAGACTCTCTCTTGCGTTTCCAATTAAACACGAGAGTCGTTTGTGGATTGTCAGTTTAACATCGATGCACACACATAAGATATCCTTGATAATTCATGTGTTATGTTTGTGGTGCGTGTTAAATTTTATCGACAACGATATGTCTTTGACAAGCGTCTCTCTCTCTCTCTCTCTCTCTCTCTGAAGACGTACATTTGGGAGATTTTGACGTGTACGGCTGACGAAGATTACACGGTAACTGCCGCGCCGTTTCTCATTACTCGCGAATTAGCGAGATTCTCGACGAACGCTTCTCACCGTCTTTTGTGTCGTTTCAATTAATTAATTAGTCGAATGCGGGAAATTTCATGTTAAGTTCGTAATTAGGCGCTAATTTGTCATATCTACGAATAAATCCAAGTACCGAACTAATTGCAAATTCCAAATTCGTGTGTATCTTGCTGCAAATCTACCTTTCGCGCGAATTTCGCGTCTTTACGTCGTGACGAGAAGAGAAAAAATTAAAATATTGACGCGAAAAATGCGCGAACAAACAATAAAAAAGAAAAACTCATTGGAAAAAACTAGTCGCAGAATTACCAACAGAATTACATGTGTAACGAATTACTTGAATTATCGTCAAAGAATCGAGGAGCCGTGACCACGTTATATTCTCGTTACCGTGACACGATGCAAATTAATAAGGCGGCACTTGAAGTGATGGCACTCGGCCTTCGTTGTCTCTGTTCGTATATAATCCTTGATCTTATTGAGAGGCCGACACACAAAAAAGATGTCTAGACAGTCGTACCAAAAATAGCACTATGTTTGTTAATGTTTATCGTTCTCGTTATTGGACACATCGCGAAATAAACAATTTCTCTTTGTACGAGCAGAACGTACTAAAAACTTTGTTTCTCCCATTAAAAAAAAAACGGTGTAATTATTTTACAGCAAATAATTTTATTATTTTGCGTAAAATGTTGAACGCGAAATATGTGTCTATAATAATATTTACGCAAACAATAATTGTGTTTTCCTTCGGGAAACGGAGAATGAAAACACAACTGTGTACATTTTGCAAAACTTTATTCTTGCGAACGAGAATGTTATTTGAAACGAAAATATGTATCAAACATGGTATCTCAATTCTCTGACAACGACGCGAGACAAGTTTCGAAGGAAAGACGCGTCTACGCGCAAAAAGAAAGAAAGAAAGAGAGAGAAGAGGAACTGCAGAGATTAAAGTAGAATAAAATATTAAGCCGAGAGACAGATATTACGTCGCTGTATACATGTTGTTCTACTCCTGTCGCGACCCTGCCAAGCGGGCACTCGCTCTTCTCAGACAAACAAGGACACGAAATTGAAACCCGACGCGGCGCGGGAGCATCATTATTAAGTCTCGAAACAATCTCGTAACGCGACGTGTCAACTGCGGAGTCCGTTCAGTGCTGCCGTTAATTGTAACCAAAGTTTGCAGTAGTCCGAGTATACGGCGGCTGCTGCTGCGCTTCGGCACAAACGTAAGCCCGCGACGATCTGCGTCATGCATGGAATTGTGAAAAGCTCATCGCTCGCGCGGTTATAAAACAAAGTGTAAACGTTATTTGACGATTTAACAAACGTTTAAAACTACGTTTTTTTTTTCGAATCCCGTGCCGGACGGATTCGTTTGTTCAGCAAAAAATGATAGGCTGGTCCCGCGAAAAAATAGCGCACGTAACCGGTGTAAAAGTGCGCGTTTACAAATTGTTTAAAATCGCGTATACACAGATATCTCCGGTGTAATATCGTCAATGTACGGAGGCTCATGTTCAAGCGTGTTGTCGGAAGCATGTAGCGCACTTGCAGCGTTATGCTAATGAGGATCATCAGCGAGTCGCGACATTGTCATGCATAAACACGATTTTGATTCCGACGGTAGTCGCGTCCCGTGAAAATCGCTCCGTACCTTTGCGCCTCTCTCCTTTCTCGCCTTACGTCTCCTTCCTCGTTAGGTGTGTCAATATACACAGGCCGGCCACACCGGCATCTCTCGTGCATCGTGCATCGTCACTCGTGCCGTTGCAACTCTCACACCCTTGCGAAAGACACTTTTCCATCACCCGTTCGTTTTTCTCTTTCTTTCTCGCTCTCGCTCGTTCTCTCAGTTTTTCCTTCTCATTTTCTCTCTTTCCCTACCTCACGAGTTTTTCCTTTTAAGCGCGTTTCCACTGTTTCCTGCTCGACGCTCGGCCTCCTTCCTCTCCCGCTCGTCTCATCTCTCTAGCCCGCATCGCGCTGCTTTGCATAATTTCTATCGCTGCAGGTAGACTGGAGCTACCTCTATACTCCGCGCCGCATGCTCGTAGGTTTCCCTCATATACATATTGGATGTATGCGTGCTTACACGTGGGCGCATTAATGCGGGATGTGTGAGGGAAAAGCGAGGGAGAGAAGAGGAAGAAAAAAAACCCGAGAGCGACGTCGACGCGAGAGCGTACTGTCGATTTTTACTTACTTCGTTACACTGCGAACATATATACGCGAACATATATACGCGCGAGATACATACATGCAATGTGCGAACGAGATACGATGCAGATGCTGTATCGGGAAATTTATAGATCGATACAAGTAGTAGAGTTCGACGATAAGTCCGACGCGCCGCGAGCCACGGGAAATGCGAGCAAAGGGAAAAATGTGTCACTACTTTTTTGTTTCACGGACGCGGTTTTAACGCGTTAGACGCGTTTTTCTCTTCGCGTCGCGCGAATATTCTTCAAATTTCATTAGCGGACACGCGCAAATCTGTGTGTGAATGAATTTCGCTTGCTTGAAACGCGACCTCCCGGGTAGCGTCTGGAAATTCGCGAAGTCAAAATTTCCTCTTGGCAGTCGCGGCACGACATCCGGTTCGTTTCGCGGTGCTGCAGCGAGAAGGGAGGGAGAGATTTTGAAGTTCTAAATGAATCCACTATCTCGGCGCTGAGATGGAAATACGTCTTCCCGGACCCCGAAAGACGATTTTCCTCGGGAAAGACGTCAGTCCTCGTTATTTTGAGCTCTAAATAATGTCGGAACGTGAGTAACCTACTGAAAACGGTGGCTCTTCTGCCGGCCATCCTCCGCTCGATCGTCCTTTTCTTGTTCCCCTCCTCCTTGCTTCCTTTTCTCCCGCGTATCTCGTTTCTTTTCTCACCGACTTCCGTTCTACGTTGACTTTCCAGCTCTTTCTCTCGTGTTATCGTCTCCGGATCCTCTTTGCCCGTTCCTCTCGATCCACTTGGTCCGCACAATCGTCGTACAAATTGCCGACAATCCCATATCTGTCGGATCTCCGGACTCGTTCGCGATATTGGCCGCTGTTTTCGAGGCCATCATACCGGCTGCTAATTCTACTTGTGTACACAAGAGTGCACACGCGAAAAATTTTGACGCTACATGATACAAATCACGTACCTGGGATCTCTCGGCAATGATTTATGGAGATGATAGAAGTTGAAATTGCGAGCGTGTAATAATATTGACCTGATTTTTAAAAAGTCTTCTCAAAGTTTAGACACAACATTATAATGCGCTCAGAGCCTTTTTGCGCTTCAAGATGTAACAGTTGCGCTGAGTAATTGGCAGTGAGACAGAGGAGATGAGAAAAGATAAAGAGAAAAAAATAGAAGAGAGACAAGACGATATGAAGAGACAAGATGATATGAAAATCATTAAAAAAAACCAAAAAACGTCGAACACAATGCGTTATAGGAAAGAAACGCGACAAGCAGAGGAATTCGGCAGTTGAGTCGTGACTGTTCGATAAGTAACTTCTGACGCTAAAGTTATTGGTTTTCAAAGTTCCGAAGATTTTGGCCATTCTTCAACTTGGGTAATTGCGGAAAATTTGCATAATGTGTATGTGTGTGTGCAGATAAAACGAGTTTAAAGATTCATCAATAAAATTTGTTACTTTTTACTTGGTTGACTAGTTCACACTCTCGCGCGCGATTGTGCAAATTTCTCTTATGCGTGTAAGATAGTTTTTAGTTAATTATTCGACGAAAATTAAAACAAATTGATGTTACTGATAGTATTACTAAGAAACAAAACAAGCAACGTTAGTTATCGTGAAATTGGACGCGTTACCGTGCGTTTTAACACGTGTTTATGCTACGCGCAGCTCGTTATGTATACACCCGGAAAAATATTGCAATCGACCAATACTCGGTGCTGATAAATTGCGAAGAGTAAACATATCGGACCGTCTAATGGTGAGTGAGCCGCAATAATTCGAGGATATTACATCGGACAGCCGATGAGAGGAGCAATATTTTACATCTCGTTACTTCATATTTCGTTCTACTTTATTTTCTGTCGTTTCGAATGATCGGCGCTTATATATGAGACTTATTACGATGGTAAACGGGAAAGACTTTTTTTTTCAAATAAGAACAGTCGATATTTACAAACTGTTTTTTTTTTTTTATAAAAAAGAATTACTAAATTTACTGGCTTTGCGTTTTTTTATTCTGAAAAAATATTCACGAACTTCGCGTACTACATCGTTTTTTTTTTTTTTTTTTTTTTTTTTTTTTTTTCCCGCACCGTTTGGAGAATCGTCGAAATACCCTTCGCCGGATACGCTGCACGTCAGTTGCAAAGTCGATATTTCAGGGTTGACGCCTAAACACGGTTTAAAGGACGCTTTGCACTTCGGGGGCGCTCCACCGCAGAAGCCGTTCGAAATGTTCCAAATTTACGATTTCCGTTGCATGCGAATCGTTTGGTTCGAGCTGCAGTGACGATAAATCAGCATTGTACATGACACCTCGAACAGACGGTTTCAGTTTATGTGAAAGTAGAATGCTTTCTGCGAGAGGAACGTATCACATTCTTCGTCGATGTTACTTTTGTCGCGACAGTGTTATCGAAAACATAGTGTTTTACATCATATAAATTAAGATATGACAACAATTTAGTTGAAAATTACGCTCTATTAAGTTTCTCACAACAGTGTTTCGAAATCAATACAGGCGTGTGTCTGCGACTGAAATAATTGGGAAACTCGATTCCGCTTCAAAGGGAACACGTGCGATAGGAAAAGCTCGTAACATTATATCGCGATACTAGACAAGATACTATGATACATTAATACACGATACCGTGTATGCAGACACAGAGTACATATAGTAGCGCGTTTCGTAATGTAGACATCCGATAGTATAATATGTAATCTCTGATAAAAAAAAAAATTGAGCTTTACTTTTCTTCGCAATCAATTAGTCGAGAGAAATATATGCGCGTAGATATTTTCTATTCTACTGACCGATCGCGCCGAATTTTCGTCAAATATTTTAGATCGTCGTTTCTTTTTATTTCCTCGCCATCAAACGCGTTCATGTTTCGCTTTACGGCGACGTCAAAAACGGGAAATTTGCATGATGCATGCGTGCGGTGGATACGCGAAAAATGATCGACAGAATGGATCGTCGCGATCGCAGAGAAGATACTGCGATTGTTTCGCGGCGATCTGTGTATCGAATTGACGTAGTACTGAAAATGACTGCGACGTCGTTTCTTATACCGCAATATCGCCGACTATAACAACAAAACGCCATCTTAAATTAGTTTATTCATATGCGATTGTCCCAAGGGGAGGAGAGGATGGAAAGAAGTTCTCACGTATTGACACAGGTCTCATAGATCACCGGGATTGCTTTCCCCATTGTGTGTTCTTCGTGCGCGATTCTCTCCATTTTGCATCTCAATGCTTCAACCCGTTTTCCGTCATTCCACCGATCTCCGACACACAACCCACACATCTCGAGTCATCTCTCTTGAGTATTGAATTACATCTGACGAACGGGCGACCGTTTCTTTGCTGAATAACTTACAGCGCGCGCTTCTAGCGTTGTATAAGTGTTTATATTTTCTTTGCTTGTGACTTATTCTCCCTTCTCCTCAGTTTTATTGCACTGTTGTTGTATAAAATACAAGAAAACAGTATATTTCTCATCACGGAAGGAAGAATCGCGTGGCAAGTGGTCTATGTTCGCGCTAACGTAGAGACCATTCGAGATTTTAGTAAGAAGTGAAAACGTTTTACAATGCGACGCCATTACAACGTGTATAATGGCGCAGCGTGAACTCCCCAGCTTGGAAGGAAATTTCATTAAAGTTGCGTCACTTAAACGAGTTATTCCAGAAGGATAACAAACTTTTATTGTAACAAACTTAATTTGGATATTCGCCTAGAATATTTTCTTTATGTCGCAGACAAGAATATAGTGCGCAAAAAATTGTATATTTCTGCAAAACACTCAACAGAATTCGACTATAATAAACAGTCGCTAATTAATTGACAGAAATTTAATTTTATTGCGAACAAAGTTTTAACGCGAGAGCTAATTACAAAGAACTTTCTTCCAAAATTGCGCGCGGTAATTGCGCGAGAAAAGTACAACTTTCAGTCAAATCTCCAATAAAATATTCGGTGACAAATTTATGGAGCAATTTGTCGCTGAAAGAAAACGCGTGTTATTTCACACGTGTACGTGAATAATATATAAAAGGAGAGAGAAAGAGAGAGAGAGTATTGAATTAAATAAAATGGAAACTAAATAAAATATATTCTGTCGAACGATAGAAAAATGTGCGTGATGCGCGCGCGAATTTTCAGTTCGGAAAATGCAATTTCGCGGATGCGCAGGCAGAATATAAGAGAGAGAATTCTTTTCCTTTCCTACGGAGACAAGCACTTTCGCATCGCCATTCGCGCGAAACTGTCCGCGTTCAGTAACAGCCGCGCCATTTGAATAATTACGAGCCATAAAGCACAGTATTTGTCACTTCGTACGCTAAATTGCAACGGCAATCGTTGTCGTCCGTACGAGAGGGAGAGAGAGTCGAATTTTGCAGCGAACGGGGAAAAATCACGAACGATGTATAACACGACGCTCTCTCTTCTCTTTATCGTTCTTGTCGCTCTTCCTCTCTCTCTCTCTCTCTCTCTCTCTCTCTCTTTCTCTTTTAACTTTGATTAATGGCGCGCGAGTATGATCGCAGGCGCGCAGTTTTCAAATGGCAAGGAATGAATTTACATCGCGCGGCAATCCATTTTCGACAGCCCGCCCGAAAACGTATGGCTGTATTTCCAAACGTAATATCGAAGCAGCGACCGATTGATTTTCCGACGCATACACGCGTGCGCGTACACACACATACACACGCGCGCGTGCACGCGATCGAATACAAACACGCGTCTTTTTAGGAGAGTCAGCAGTCTGCGCGCCGACAGAAATGTTTTAATCGAAAATTTATCGCTCACGGGAATCTCGTAATAATTCATAATCTTCTTATACGCGCAGTATCACTTCGTAATTGAATATATGTACATATTACATTCGATTCGATCTAATTCCATCGCTTGTCGGGCGGGAAATTTATGACGCTGTAATAATTTCGTTAAAAGCGAAATTGAAGTCTTGGAAGACGACGAACAAATGGTTTGATAGAGTGGTGAGTTTACACCGAGATTTTCGTCAACGCGACGAGAAAGTTGGCTCGCGACGAAAAGTCAGCACAGTTGCAAACTGTTATAAACTTCGGCGAGTGTCGCGCGGACATTCGTCGATTTACGAGTGACGAGCAACATCGTCGATCGTGACGAGCAAACGTCGAGCGCGCGCGGTTCGAGTGAGTGCACACGAACTCGACGCGTAATTCATTTTCTAGCGATTTATCCGAAAAGCTCGCTGTCGATGCGCGAGAATGAGGGTGCGGGAGCGCAATTGATTTCTTGCCCGTCGTCGTCGTCCTTGTTGTCGTCGTCGTCGAGTGTCAAAACTCCCGCGTTTGTCGTGCGTTAAACGTTACACAATCCATAATCCGCGCGCGGTCAGAAACGAGCCTGTAGTAACGAGCATCGTAAATTCCGAGAGCGCTCTAAATTAAGCCGCGTCTCATCGGCTAAAGAGAGGTATACGAGGTAGTAAAACAGCGAAAACCTGGCGCACCGGGCGCTGATTTTATTGACAATTCTGTTCTGACCTTTTCTCTCGCGCCACCCGCGCAATTCTTTCTCCTTGCGCGCGCGAGTGTGCATTTCGTGTTTCGACCCGCAGTAAACCGAGAGGCATAACTTTGTGTTACACAGAGATTTCAATCATGTTTCTCTCGTTGAAGAACATAAAAGTCAAGTTACGCCGAAGAGAGAGAGAGAGAGAGAGAGAGAGAGAGAACGGAAATGAAAATATTAATTCCTTTAAGGAGATCGCGCTTGGGTATTTTTCAAAAAGTCGATAACGGACGATGCGACGAATTTCTCTCGTTTTCCGATTTCTTGCATTTCTGTTCAATTTAGCAGAAGTTCTTTCATATCGGTTCGCAATATCGGGAACATTACTAAGTTCGAAGTACGTCACATTGATTTAATTTGCAATTTTTTTCTTTTTTTTTTTTTCTAGTAAATTTAATTACTCTGAAAATGAGTCAAGATTGCGCAAATTTATCATTCAGTATTTAAACTCAAGTTTCACTAAGTAAAACCAACTTCAGATTAGTTGTCGTTAAAATTGAGATCGTTGCGGGACACACCCCGTATATGAGCGTATGGAAATTCAATACTATCTCTGGATATTGAAACTCCGCGATTTTCTCTGCGGCTCGACAAAATGCCGTTTTCTCTCTCTCTCTCTCTCTCTCTCTCTTTCTCTTTCACTCATTCACTCACACACTCTCTCATTCTCTCTTCATATCGCGCGAGTCTCTGTCCAATCATCAGCCTCTCGTTCCCGTTGATTCACCCAATGGGAAAGGAAATAGACAGCCGGTCCAGCTGATACAATTCCGCACCGGGTGCATAATAGTCTAGTTAGTAGGTGCAGTCGGTACCAGATTCGATTAGCCTCGTTGCAGTTGCGCGAGCTGCGTGGCAGCTTTAAATGACAAAGCGATACGTTCAAGCCGCGCGCTGCGTTGCGTTCTTCTTGTTTGCGTGGCAACCATGCAACACTCGGAAAACAGTAAATACATTTACCAAATAATTATAAATGTTCTCAATTCGCTTTGACTATAGAATATTAATGTTTGTTTATTCTTCTTTCTTTATTTTTATCCATGTTTTCCGAACATTTTAAAGTCTCTTCTCTCTCTTTGTTTTTTATATTAATTAAAATATTGCAATATTTTATTTAAAAGCGATAAATTCTGATAAAAAAATATATACCTGTCAGAGAGAGAGAAAACAATTTTAGAAAGCTTTCGAATGTCGATAAAGGAACCGCAATGCCAATTTCGTGAAGCATGATAAATTATTACGCCGACACAAACGCGACTGACAAATAACGTTACGCTACCAGATAGTTTAACGTTTCGTATAGTGAACGTAATATATTTTTCTCAATATTAATGTATGTGTGTATTACTCGTTTGTATCGCTTGTCGTTAACCACTACGCAAACATCATTTTCCATTCGACAAACTTGTATGAATTGCTCGTTCGCTGATCGTTACAACTCGCTCGCATGTAAAAGTCGAAGTTGCAGCCCGATGCAAGCACGTCGTCGGAGAAAAATGGCGTTTCTAAACGAAGAAGACGTTCAACGGATCGCACAAAAACTCTTCGACACGTTTGCTCGATCTTCCCGTTTCTCGCGATTTGTATCCTTCGAAAGGATAACGGTGTGTCATTCGTTTTCGATTGTGTACAAACTGGGTGCACTTAGCGTTATCGTTGTACAGCTGAAATTTTGCTTTGCGCAAGTCCGTTCAAAATTCAGCTTTATTTTAACTTTCTTTTGTAAACCTGTTGATTAAGCGATGTGATTTTAAAAGGAAATCTCGCAAATGTGATTATTTATTTACACAATCCGAATATTTAATTTGTTTACTCACTTGCAATAAGAGACGTACAAAATTGTTATATTTATACATATTTATTGTTACGTTTTATTTCGTCAAAATATGTTATCGACGTCTCTCAATCATTTTTATTCTCTTCGGATTAAACGAAAGAAGACGCGAGCGGTTGTTTATTACCGAAGCATCGCGCTTCAATTATTCTGGACGTCATACTGTACACAGATCCGAGATCGCGTAATTATTTTCCGTCGCTGAACGCGTGAGAGAAAGGATGGTTAAGGCTGCTTGATCCGGATTGATGGATGTGGCGGTCTCGGCTCATTATTGGTTCCATTATATCAGCTTTCTCAGACCGCGTCCTATCACTGTCGAACAAGCTGTTCGATCGACCTGTCCTTTTATCGTATAACGAAACCGGCTATCCGTTACGGTGAACCGCGCTATCGCCGATCGAGGCCGTATATAATGCCAGACCGTAGGTATATACATAATCGAGCCGGTATTCTTGGATCTTCGGTCAAATGTTAACGACGACGGGTCTCGGTGTCAAGTGGCACGCAAATGGTCACTTGAGAATTATCTGAACTTCGGATTAATTGAAACTGTATCTCTCTATCTTTCTGTCGATATAAAGCACATGATACAAGATAAAACGCAAAAGCAAACCTGATTGGTGCTGCATGTTTGCAAAAAAATGCTGAGAAAATCATTACGTTATTATATAACGAATGTAGACATTATATTTTTAAAGAGAGTCTTAGAGACGCGAATTTATTATTTATATTATAAATAATAAAAAAAATTTTAAGAAAGTGCACAACTTTGTTTCGAAAGTCTTAAACACACTTTGCATTTTTATGTTCTTACTGAAAGAAAGAAGAACATAAAATCGGCAACACGTGTGTGCGTTGCTTGTCTACTTTCTTGGAAAGTTTCGATAGAATACATAGTTCGGGACGTGTCTGAACTCCCTTTGTGTGTCGGCTTAATTCGAGAAGAGGAGCATCAGAGCGCGAGAAGGTGCCCTAATACGACGAAGTAGTTTTCCGAGGCATACGGTTATGCTGATAATAGCAAGGTAGGCGAGATAGGTCAGCAAAGAAGCGATAAAACTTCTTCGAGAGGTTTCTCGCTCGCCTCCCTACTTCTCATCCTCCATCTTTCTGTGACACAACAATGCCGTTCAAGTTCCCTTTATGGGCGATTACGCTCCTCGCTACGGGTAGTAAATGACTTCGTCTGCCAGACCGAGAAGCTACATCTTACGATGGACAGGGACTCGTCGTTGCGAAAAAGTTTTCACGTCAAAGTATATTACGAAGAATCGACAGGCGTGTCCAAGTGACTCGATATATTGCGCGGCCGCGCGCCTCACGATTGCTCGCTTTCGTTAACACTTGAAATACGAACGATGCATAAAATACGTCAAGGCAACAAGTTTCTGCGGCGTGCTCAAGTGAAAAGTTCGCTTTTACCATACTACACCCGACCCTTCCAGCGCAGAACAATCGCGCGCGATTTATCGCAATTAATCGGCGTTCCGGATTTAATGCGTTCGACAGTTTCAACGAACAATTTCGGGGCGTGTTCGGTTATGAGGTTTATATCGACATTTAGATTGATCGAATTAAATTCGACAAACTGGTAACTGGCAAACTTAAGTAAAATTAATTAAATGTATCGCATGTAGAAAGAATTTGTTTCAAATATTTCGCTATTCGCGAATGTGTGACAAGTTTATTGTAATATTTATTGTCTTGTGAGGAATACTACGAGTTTGGATTTTTGAAAATTAAAACAAACGAATGAGTAGATAAATTTTTGAAATAAATGGATTTTGCGTGAGACATGATGAGTGCGGTAACGTAACGCTATGTAAATAGAGGGGTTGTTATTGTTTTTCTGACGCGCACAGTCATCGGAAGCGGCACAGTCGAGCATTCAGCGCCGAATTGTGAGAATATAAATTTTGTATTCGTCCCGCTTTAGGTGTGAGACACAGTCATTAAGGTTAATAATCTTAGTTAACCCACGCGCTGTTTTTTTTCGATTATAAATTTAATAAATTCTTTCTCGATAAGAAGTAAATTAGATTGCACGTGTTTTTTTTTCTTTCGATGATTTATCTCCCACTTTCCGAGATTTCTTCAACGATTGTGTTAGGCCTCGCGATACCACCGTCGAACTGTGAAACTCGCGTATTCAAAGCGAAATTTATTACCCTTTTCATAAAATTGCTCTTCCGAGTTTGATCTCCCTCGAGATTTTATACCAGCCATTTCTTCTTAAATTATCGCAGCGAAAGTTTTTGCCGTGGAAATTTCCCATCCGCTTATAAATCATCTCAATTTTTCTCATCGAATTTTTGCTGCCTTTCGGGCACTTCCGCGTGTAAGTTTTTCTTTTTCTATCTATAAATGTTTAATTTTAGCAACGTGACGTATTTGCTTGACGTTTAAAACGAAGCTAAATTATATTTCTGATTCCGAATCAATTTGTGAAATACACCGAAGTGTACGTGTGTGTGTGTGTGTATATGCGTGTGTTTGCTTTTCATGATAAATACCTGCACTTTTTTTGTCAATATCGCTAACTAATTGATGATAGAATACTTAAGAACAAAGTGACATTTCTCTCGTATGCGCACAACGTGCAAGAAAAGAGAACATATATTAAGACTAAATTTCTTAATTAACACAGACTTTATTCGTACTTCGTGCGCATAACGAGCTGCCCGAAGTCATTACGTTTTATCACAAGAGTCCTTTAATGTCGTAATGTGAAACAACCACAGGATAATTGACGCGCAAGATGGATTCTTGTACGCGCGCGCGCGTGAGTGAGTAAGTGAGTGAGAGAGAGAGAGAGATCAACGAACCCTGCACACGTTCAACAGCACGAGACATGCATTACAAAGGGACGCGTAATTTATTGTTGAAGGGGTGGACAAGGCGTACGATGCTTAGGGATGCTTGGACGAACGACGGTGGGAAAGGCTGGTGGCGATGGTGGTCCAGGTTGGGCGGATTGTTGGCGATGGCGGCAGCCATATCCTGTCTCGTTGCCGCGTTTCCGGGCGCCTCGGCCAATCCGGAAGCGAAGCGTCTCTACGATGACCTGCTGTCGAACTACAACCGCCTCATCCGCCCTGTTGGCAACAACAGCGATCGCCTCACTGTCAAAATGGGACTACGCCTCTCCCAGCTCATCGACGTCGTGAGTAGACCCCACTTAACCCATTATCCTGCCGCATGAATAGCGTTTATACTCTATATATACGGAGGCTCTGCGCGCCCCCGAGGGATGCACGCCAGATATGTGAAACAAGAGTGCTCGGTTGTGAAATAGTCCAATGTGTTTCATATCGATTGAATCCCGGTGGTTCTACGGGAAACGATATGCGAGTGTATACGATTGTTTTGTTGACGAAGAATAGGCGGATGCTGATAGTGATGGATTCGAAACGTGGAATTAAGAGCGTTTATCCCAGTTTCAGTAGATAGTTTTTATTCGTGCCGTACGCGTGTCAAATTGTCGAAATTATACAATTATAAAATATCGGGAGCGCGCTTTCTCTCTCCGTGTGTAGAAAGAAAATACGCCGCGTCGAACAATTAGAAGTCAAATATTTCACAACCATCTGCTTTCTTTTGATATTAAACATCGATTATACATATATGTATATCCGTAGATTTTTTTTATTCTTGCTAAATTTGCGCAAGCTTTGGAAGAATCAGTAAGAGCCAAGATGTAATGCCCGAAAAGTTTTAAGTAAATTTTTATTAACAATTTACTTTTCAAGAGCAAACACATTTTGACCTCGATTCGAGATCTCTTCAGTGCTTCCAGAAAGCATTAAAAATTCGCGCATCGGCAATTACGTTGGCTCTTAACGGTCTTCTTAAAGTTTGTGATTCTGACAGTCGTGGAGGATCTCGTCTTATTGTATATTATATATTCGTCTTGTTATTATCGCAAGCACGATTTACAGCAAACTTTCGCACTGGACTTTAACGTGTTCATGCGCCATGTCAAGAAAGTCGTATATTCATTCGTGGAATACCGATTACGTGATAGATGACCGATAACGGGCGTCCGCGTATTTGCGGTGATAAGTTGAATTCCGGGAGTTCCTGCGCACCGGAAACGGAACTAATTTACAAGCGAAGGGATCCGTGGCACTCGAGCTATTAATTGCCATAATCTGATCGTCAGTAATCAATCGTGTCCTCGGCGAGGAACGCACGAAACTAAACATACGCGTCCGCAGATACACACGGGAGGTTGACGCACCTTCCACTTCCCCCCCTCCCAATCGGTGTGTTAGAATTACGTTGATTGTTCTCCCTTACCTCCGCATTGTATCACCGGTTATTACATACAAATTACATATTCGGCGACTCGATCTGAATTTCGGCGGTAATTGCTCTCGATCATGAATCGGTATATCGACCGATACATACGTGTTTCCAGTCTGAAGCATAATTAATTTGTTATCAAGGGGAGGTGATGGTCCGGTGACCGCCTACTGCGTGTGTCACCTATTATCAACGTGGGGATTAACACCGCGCGGTTCAATGTCGGCCGCGGGAGAATGACGATTTCCGATATTCGCGCGAGATAAAACGCGACATTTGGGGAAAAAAAAAAAGCACGAATAGACGTTTTAACACACAGCCGAACGTGTGTGCGGTTCGATGCGCGCGGGACTCTCGCGCGATTTTAAAATGAAAGCTTGTACATGCAAATCCGCTCTTCCGAATCTCGTTCTCGCGCGCGAACGTAATAATTTGCCGGACACGAATAGGAAATTGTCCATTCGGTTTGTGTAATGGACGGCCCGACCGCAATGCGCGTGATTCACTCAAAACTGCGCGACGTTGCGCACGTAACTTTTCACCGACCATGAAAATCCTATAGGCGGAACGTAGATAACAATTACCGCGATGGTACGTGCGAACGAACACTTACATATCGCTCGTCTATAGAATTTATGAAACAATTGCGGCCGGCCGGGTAGAATTACCGGTAAAGATAGCGGTGAGGTGAGTAACGAGCGCGAACTCGGAGAACGTTATCCTAAAACGATCGTGTTAATATTCGCGATGCTCGTGTGCTTCCGAACGATGTAACTCGACTGCAGTTTTTTTTCTCGTTATTATCGAAATAAATAGTTTCAAATAATTGCTCTAGAAATTTATTAATTTATGCGATTTATATACATAAATTGTATTATTGATTTATATGAATTGTATTCGATTTATATGTAAAATTTAATTTGGCGAATGATCACGAGGAAGTATTATATTGGCAACGCGAAACTGGAATATCGAATTCGCGAAAAACGACTGTACGAATATGTCAGTGGACGGTTCCGAAGTAGCGCGAACGACAGTCCCCGCGGACTCATAAGAGGACTGATTCGCTGCGCCGGAGTGTTTGACCATTATTTATCACTGCCTCCGTTTTAAGAGAATCACCTTCTTGGAATCGTTGTTCTCCACAGAGTGGAGCCCTTCCGCCTTCCCGCTCTGCCTTCGATTCTAACGGAATTTACGACCGACGCCGCGGCAACAGCAGACAGTGAGATTGACTTTTACTTCCGCGGATGGACTCGCGCGCCGAGATCACGCGGACATCCCATCACTCCCTTTTCTTTTATTGCGAAAGGATTTTCCTGTTGTGCGGGAACGTGAGAAATCGTGGATTCTCCTGCTTTTTATTCGGCAAACAGTAAATTACACTTCGATCGCTCCGCGTAATTAAACCCGCGAGTAACCGCGGTTATTAAATCAATGTCTCGCGCTGAATGCGCGACCGACAAACACACTCTCCCGTCTCTTCCAAGATAAAAGGAAGAACGAGAGCGCGTTCTGTATAGTCGTCTAGATTCAAACGGTTTCTTTTTCTTCTCCGAGTTTCCTTATTTTCATCAACGTTTCTTTTTATCAACATTTTTCTCTTTGTTCTCTTCTCTTTCCATGTGTTTTTGTAAGCTACAAGTAAAGATCTCGATTGCCGCTGGAATTATTGATCGAACAACGTGCGTCGTGCAAAATCGTTGTTTATTAACCCAGCTCGTTGAGTTTCGTGACTGCCAGCCGCAATTGCTCCAATGTCCGACCAGAATTTACGGTGTCCATTTGGACACCTTTTGTAAAATAGCCAAATTTCCGGATCGATTGTTACGCGACCGATTCGTTCGGTTTATACAAATCGGTCAACGCGATTGTCAAGGACGATAGTTTCGCGACACAGGTGTGGAATCAAAACGAACACGACTAATGTGTCGCGGGTGAGAGCGCAAAGTTGGAATCTTGCATTTTCGCAGCCGTCGGAGATAAAGGATTCATTTGCGACGTTTGTGAATTCTCCCGGCGTGTCCTTACTATCCTTCGGGGCATTGGTTTTTCATTTCTTTTAATTAAACACAGACGCTTTTAGATATGTTTTTGATCGGAAAAACTGAAGCACACGTCCGTCGTTCTGAAATTTCGCGCGCGTTGCTTCTCGTGCAGCAAGAGATTTATATGACGAGAGGAAAAGGGTGGCGATTATCGATCGCGGCCGATCATTATTCCCGTTAGAAGGCGCACTTATCTTCGCCGCGCTCTCGCTGGATTCGCCACTTTTCTCTCTCGGAAAATATGCTAGCCGTTATTCTTTCGCGGTTTTATGCAAGAAATTCCGACTCCCGATAGCGTCCCGATGCATCACGGTCCATATTTCAGAATATAAAATACACGAACGCGAATGCACGACGAGTAATTTATAACGTCGCGAATAATCGATCATAAAAAACAAAACAAAAAACAAAAAAAAAAAAATAGAAATTTTTTAGACGCAAACGTCGATATTTAAACGTCGATATCTTTTGTGTCGCAAAAATTGCAACGTGAAAATGCGCGCGCGCGATTTACGCGATTTCCGTTATCGATTGTAATGAGAAATTGCGTGAATTTCGCTTTTCGTTAAAATGCGTGTGTTAACGAAAATTGCGAGAGTATTGTGTTTTTGATATAACAAACAAGTCAATCGAGCGATGCAATACATGCGAAAAAATCTTCTTAATTAGCACGTCTCGCGTGCGTGTGAAATACCGGCTGATGTTTATCATGAAGTAGTATCGAATAGCGTATCATGCTTTTTTTTTTAATCATACGTGTGTTCGGCATGGGAATTCAATCAAAGCGTATTATCTTTCATTGTGAGCACGATAATGTGTGAATATAGTGAATAATATCGAACACTTGAAGATCTCGTTCTCATTCACAATAACTTTGTAGAAAAATACCAATATTCTTTCAAAATTGATGTTTTTTGAAATTTGTTAGCTGGAATCAACGGCTATTTTACTTGATCAAAAAGT
This sequence comes from Pseudomyrmex concolor, assembly GCA_014839585.1. Taxonomy (NCBI): domain Eukaryota; kingdom Metazoa; phylum Arthropoda; class Insecta; order Hymenoptera; family Formicidae; genus Pseudomyrmex; species Pseudomyrmex concolor. The sequence continues at coordinate 45,662 of QVOB01006676.1, forward strand.
GTGCAAAATCATTCTCTATTAATTCAGCTCCAATGTCGAACCAAAAATTTACGTCCATTTGGATATCTTCTGTAAAATAGGTTGATTAAATTCATCGCGCTTTTCCGAAAATTGTTGACAACCGCAAAAATCATAATTGAGACATCGCAATAATGTGATTTATTTCATCCCGCGGTAATATCGACTTTATTTAAAGTAATTTGTTTTTCATTTATGAGCACACAAATATTTTTCATGATTGTAATCACTTGCCAATTCCAGCAGATCTAGCGATTGGAAATGAAAATTTTTTTTACATTGCGTATTGCAATAGTTTTTTGACAATTGATTAAAATATCAGAGAACGTAATACTCTTGTTGGTTCAATTTCCGTGCGGTACAAAAATTTGTATTATTCGTTTGACGTATCGCGCACGGAAAAAAATATTGTCTTTCACCGAGAGTTAATTAAAAAAAGGTTTTTCTCCTCCGAGTAAAGCGAACGGAAAATTTGCAGAACTTCCAAATAATTGTTGATTAATGATCCAAATGAATTGGTCGTAAAAAAATAAAAAAAAAAAAAAAAAAAAAAACCTGTCGGATTTCTCATGACTGTCAATTAAAGCGTCTCGCTTTGCGTAATCAGAGATTACAAATTCGCTTTCTCCTCGGATATCTCTTTTCCGTCGCGCGACGAAATAAATCTCGTCGTCTTGAGCGGGAGAGAACATCGGCAGCGCGAGGAAAGGGGACTGGTCCTTAAGATTGAGTTACACGGATCACGTTGCTTCGTCATCGTTACCGGCGACCGCCGCGGTGATAACGAAGACACGGTTTTGCTCGTTAAGATCAAGACGGTTCGCTTTCTTTTTTTTTTTTCTTATATTAATGATTCCACATACTTCACTCTCTTGCAATAGGTGCTGAAAAAAAAGAAAAATGCTGAATCTTCGCGTTTTATCGAAACTTTGTGTATTCGATAACGGCGACGCTCGCCATCAATTTTATTATGACCGATTCGAGTTGTAATACACTCTCGCGTGATAAGAATACTTAATCCGATAACAAATGACGCCTATATTTTATCTTAATAGCTCGAAAGAACGTTCAAGTATATTTTTCATTGTTTACTTTCCCCGCTTTTCTCGCTTGGCGAAGAAAAGTCGCCGGAAACTTATATAAAGAAATTAGAGAATGATAAACTATCATCGCGAGCAGCGTTTCTCATTATCTTTCGCATTTTAAAAAATATCTTTTTAAACGCGATCATTTTTTTTCCTCCGGTTCAGAGAGTTGTAATTAATTTTGTTTTTAAAACGTCAATGTGATACACGACTGAATAAGTTGAGTTTTGTTTAAATACTTATAATTAAAATCCTTATATCAAATTAAAATTTGTTTTTTTTTGTTTTATTTGATGTTACATGAATTAGATCTGTTTAAGTTTTTAAACAGCACTTACATCGTTCATTGAATAACATTTCCGGATTGCGGTTGCGATCCGGACGAGATTGAAGCACTTCTACTCACATGTTGAGATAAAGCTGCTTTCCGGCGCACCGGATGTTCGAAGTCGATACATTTTCGATTATCGCGTCGCGCGCCGCGCCTAACCCCGTGTCTCTGCTGAAAATTGATGACTTCGGCGGCGATGGGATCGTTGATCTCGTAGAATAATCGTTTTCGTCCTTGTTTCCGGCCGCCGTCGAGGTAATTAAGTCTCGTATGGTTTTCGCATGCCATCGGTTCGGTTTCCAATTGCTGTAACTACCATCGAGCGAAATTTTGGTCGCTCACTCTGTGCTTTCAACGAAAAAAAGATCGTCTCTCACTTTCCAAGTGTGAGAGGCGAGATACCGTTTCCCGTTAGCCGGGACAATAAAAATTGGTTAGTCCATTTTCTGGGAACATTCAGGGTGCCTTTCTCATCGGTTCATTTAATTGCAAGCGAATAACCGTACCGGCTAATCACTGGCACGCTATAGTTGCCGGTTGGATCATTAGAGACGTTGCGCGTGGAAAAAAAAAATTAATTTTCTTTGTTTTTTCTTTGAGCAAAAATTATTACTCACAATACACACGAGAATATTCTGTTATATTTAATAAGTATCATATTGCAAATAAAGTTTCAGGAAGAGCGTTTCAGATTCGCATTTCCATTGGAAATACGTTTCGGCACAAGCACGGGTTTTCTCACACAATTATTATAATAATCCGCGCATTTTTCGACCGTCTGATTCACGCACAATTGCATGTGAACGCGCTTAGCTCAGCAAGTAATCGTTTTCTCCTTCATTACCGACTGCCTCACTCCGACAATTAAATTTCCCTTAATTTTCACAGGCCACTGATCTCTTCCCTTAATTCTAATAATTAAGCTCTCTGCGATTTCCAGCCGAGCGGACGTTCAATAATGCGTTTCAATGGACGACGCGACTAAACTGACAAGCGCTGCCGTCCAATTTCTGCTATTGTTGTCATCTATTTTATTGCCTTCGAGATTCGTTTATAAATTCGCGCCGTGTCGAGAATAAAAAAAAAAAAAAAAAAAAAAAAAATGATACGTACATCTCGAACTTGGCGGAAGTCAATCGCGCACGTTCGATTAATCGAGAGATGATCGGATGAAATGCGGAGTTTACAAATATTGTATACGTACTATGCGTAACTCGCGTAACTTTCCAAATAATTTTTTATGCGAGAATTACAAAAGAATACTCTTTATTTTTAGTCACGATACAATATAACACGTTCTATCTCCGAATAAGCCGAAAGAAGTCAGAGCCGCGCGTCCGCGAAGCGCTTCGATTTCTCGATTCAAAATCCCATTTTAAAAAGTCTTCGACCAACACATCCGTCGTCAAGGCGACTCTTTCATCTTCTTTCTTCTCTGGATATGAATAGCGCAGCTATTTATATCGGGCGGTCGTAACAATATATTTGCGACAATATATTTACGTCGTCTATTCCAATGCGTATACGAAATTTTTCTTCTTTTAAGTTTTACGCGCATGAATAATCACGTTCAATACTTTTAAAATTCATGCGTTTTTCGGAGACGCAGTCATCCGGTAAATGTGAATAATAGTACGATAGTAGCGAGATTTTACATAATACTATTGATAATTGAGTTTTTCGCAGTGGCATATATATTCTATGTTGCGTTAATAATACGGAGAGGTCGGCTTTAAAATTCTAGAGAAACTCCGGTTCTCGTTTGTGAGCGGTTTTAATCGAAATAACGCACTCTCGAAAATTCGATACCATAGAAAGAGAGCGGTATCCGCAAAGACGATTAAATTGAGATCGCGTATTTCTCGCGTTTGACTAACGGATTTGACGAGGAAAAAGTTTACTCGCGTTATAAATTTTTTTGATAAATTTACAGTGAAATTCCATCCGATTGTGTTCTACATTTTCTCGCTGAAAATTGAGATACATCGTTTAAAGTGATAAATAAAAATATTATGCTTCGTAAAACAAAATGTTAATGAAATAATATAGATAAAATATTGCAATAAAAATGTGTAATATTACAAGATAATTTATCGCGGCCCACGCGGTACACAAATATCTAAGGCGAACGTAATAAAAAACTCGTCCTCTCTAAGATGAGCTTCTTGCTTCTATGCGCTCGATATTTTATTTTCTAATAATGAAATTAGAAACCGTTCTCAGGCTTTGCCGCGACATCTTACGTTATCAGTTTATAGCAGAAAATCCACTTTACTTCTTGTCACGTCGTATTGCATTAAGATTCGCGCTATAGCTGTTACTTGCGAAAATAGATAAATCGCGTTGCGCTCGTTAATAGCATCTCGCTTGACTCGTGTTCCCACGCATATAAGTTCCGCAAGAGTAAGGTGATTAAGAACCAAGTTTTTTTAATTTTATTTGATTAAAATGCAAAGTTTTAATTTTTAAAAAATATTTTTGCTTTTTTTCTGTTTGCTAGATAATTAATCTCCAGTTCGTTTGACACATGTAACAAACTTTGGTTTTTTTCTCTCTAACATCTATAGTGAACAATTTCCATTCAGAAAATGATTAATATCTGCTTTTAACGATGTTCGCGAGATAAATATTTTCGCACGAAAATAAAGTCTGCTCACCGCGCGCGCAGTTTATGGACGAATGTTGACATCCGCAAGATATCGAATTGTTTGTTGCGACATCGCGGCGGAACAGGTTAATGAATGCAACAGAGTTCATCCTATTTAAGGATGAAAATCAATTTATGTATCGCCAGCGTCGTTAAAGCGGCACGTAAAATCGGGGATGACGCGAGCGCGAAACGACTGAGAGCGCGCGCTAACGATCGACCGTAAGAGCGGGAGAAAATTGAAAACCACCTTGTCGGACGGCGGTCACGTAACGCGAGGATCCACTCCTGTAATTCCGGAGTCGCTCTGCGGCTGTACAGAATGAGGTTTACGCGCTCTACCGTGCTTGCGCTCAAAATCCGCATCCGTGTAGCCGCGCCAATTTGACGCTGAACACACCCCGCGCGCCAGATTCATGAGGAACTTAATTATTCCAGGTGTCATGTAACCGGGAAAACGGAACAGGATGAGGCGGGGGCGAATTATTCGTACTATTGAATCTCATCGTTATTCGTCCGCGTTGCCAACAATGGCGATTTGTTACGGTCTGATGTGGCTGCAAGTCACCCGATCGCTGTCACTTGGTGATATATTGGAGAGCTGTCATTGATGATCGCTATGGCGCGCTTTGCAACTATATGTTACATATAGTTTAAACGGGTCTACGCGACCTGTCACGTTCAGACAAAATCGAAGATTGATATTTTTCGAGTAAAAAAAAATATATATATACATACATGTATGTATATATGTATGTTTACTTTTGCAATATCTGAGTCAACAATAAAAAGCGAGCAGAGACATTTTAACGAGTGATACTGTGATGTCATTTAAACTTCTGCGACAATAAATTCTTAACGACGTCTGAAATGGCGTCATTAAATGTATCGTGAACAAAGATCGAACAGTAGAATGCTTTAAAACAAGTACAATTTGGAAATAACAATAACAATTTAAAGAAAACTATAACAACAAGTTACTTTCTTATCAATTTTGCTGCAATTTATAATTAAGTTTTTGAATTACAGTAGTGCCTCGCGTATTTGCCGCGTATTTGCCGCATGTTTCCCTCAATATCTCTCTGCGAGTCATACCTACTAATTTATAGAAGTGCTTCGCAGAAAGCCTAGGCCGAGTACTTTCTGCGAAGCACTTCTAGAAATTTGTATTTGTTATAATATCTCGCAGAGAGATATTGAGGAAAACACGCGGTAAATACGCGAGGCACTGCTAAGTAATTTTATTTATTTATTAACCTTGTATTTCTTATATAGTCTTTTTTATTTAACGTATATTTCAATGTTCATTATATTAACATATCTTCTAGACGCACGTTGTAATTCTGCCGACGTATGACATAATCCCGAGGATAAGAAAAGCGGCACGTGTCTCGCGTGGAATATTAGCGCGGTATTTTTATTCAACTCACGCGCGCACAGCAAAATGTGCGGATGCGTTAAATATAAATGAAGCTTGATACGAAAGAGGGGGGTTTGGTTAATCGGCGGCGCGAAACGCGGGACTTCTCTCCCGCGGTATTATTTGTGCGACCTCGACAATCCCAAAGTCAGCCTTTTCAGTAGCCTGTAATAATCTCCACGGATTTGCGAGTCGTTCCATTCGAGAACGACCGCGCGTCAGCTTATACGTGGAATTCCGTGCCGCCGCAGGATTATGGTTTATAGATGCGTAGAAACACACAAATCGGTATACGGTTTTGCTTTTGTGTTCACGCTTTGTCGATAAAAGTGGCGGAAAATCGCAGTCGCGCGATTATCGGTAACACGTAGGTCAGGGTCGGCGTGATTTTGCACTTTAGGCCGCGAATTTTCAGTTCGATTTTGCCATTTCGTTCTCTCTTTTTTCTCGTTTGTTACAAAGAGACGAAAATTTGTAACAACATCAGTTTTTTTCTATATTTTTTATTTTCTATATTTTTCTGTGTATTTTTCTGCGTTTTATATGGCAATAAGATTACACTTACTATAAAAAATAGAAAATTAAATGACTCGAGTACGAATTGATCAAACGCAGTGCAATTTAATTTGATCGTCGTTACCAAAGCGTGAAAATGACTTTTTGCTTTCGAAGAAAGAAATAATAAAATCGCGTCGCTGTGCGTTAGCTTTCGATCGTATTAATATGCAATTTTCTCTCCCCGTCGCGGCTGTCCTATCAGATATAACTTTTCGCCGTCTGAGGGCTTTCCGCGGACCTTCCAATTTCCTGTTGTTGCCTGTCATAGGCGATATAACCCGGGAAAAGATACGTGGTATATGTCGGATATCTCGCTACGTGGAAAATCGAGATGACCTTTGGGGAGCTCGGAATATGATTCGGGATGGAAATACCGAACGACTTCTTCGAACAATCTTATACGTTTTTCCGTCAATACGACTTCTTCGAACAATCTCTTATTCGTCTTTCCGTCGATATGATATGTTCCGCCGTTACAACAGTTCTCGTTCGCAGACAAAGATCAATCACAAGTTTTTCTTTCCCGTAGATATCACCTAGCGTCTCCATTAGATGCTTCTCGCGTATCTTCAAGAGAAGGAAATCTCTTATTATCTCTTTCAATATAAGCCTTCTCTAAGAAATGTATATAAGAAGACTCTCTTCTTATTTTTCTTTCTTTGAATACTGAAAAATAATAAATATATAAATATTGAATTTGTGTGATTTTTATTGTATGATTTTATTTTCGCGATGTGTTGTGCAAAATAGATAGTCAATGTTGCTTCCTGTGCCTGTGAGCAAATACATTGATTTGATTGAACACTGCTATATCTAGTGACTAGAGACATCAACAGAATATGTCACAGTGATAGATTTTTCTTTTTTACGAAAATGTTTATTATAAATGCACGATAATATAATAAATAATGTATTCTAATACTATACATATTCTGTTATCTTATCAGCAAGTTAAGATTGCGAATACATGTTCATTATCTATCATGTATTGATGCTTGATTATCACAGAAGCATCAGACTATCCGAGAATCTACTTTAGGTTTTGGCTCTATATAAGAAATACATCAACCATAATCGTTTCCGAGAAATATCGAAGCAATCTATTGTAGTTTTAGCGTAATCGAAATCGTAAAACAGATTTGACAGATATTGATAAGAAACATTATATATCACATATACTGCTTTAAATCTAACTTGACTTTTTAAACATAACTTGTATCGAAATTAAGTGCTACCAGATGTGAACTATACAGTTATAGCCGCATAGCGGATAAAGCCGCAAGCTTCATGTAAGATTTTAATGAGTTGATATTGTAAAAATTTAATATTACATAAATGTGATATATATTATAGATATACGATAACCTTTAAAAAACACAAAGGGAAAAAGAGAGAAGAAAGCGTATTTATGTAATATAGATATAATATTATTTTATGTGACATTTAATGGTTCCGCGATAAATAGCAAAATGAATAGTCAATATTACTTCTTGTGTCTTTCAGCAAATACAATTGATTGAACACTTCTATATCTAGTGACTAGAGAGATCAACAGAATATGATACCGATAGATT